>CM040931.1:2917795-2930295 GCA_023029165.1 Gobiocypris rarus | reverse complement strand
ATGAAACACATTCTCAGAGTCCAGACGGCTTTATGTGACACTGACACACACAGAGTTTGATGGCTCTCCACACAATGCGTCTCTGTCCGGTGTTTGGAGACGCTGCGGGTGCCATGGGGATCACACACACACACACACACACACACACACACACACACACACACACACACACACACACACACACACACACACACACACACACACACATGTCTGGTTTACTATCTTTGTGGGGACTCTCCATAGGCGTAATGCATTTTATACTGTACAAACCGTATTTTCTATCCCCCTACACTGCCCCTGCCCCTACACACACACACACACACACACACTGCCCCTAAACCTACCCATCACACACACACACACACACACACACACACACACACACTGTCCCTAAACCTACCCATCACAGGAGAAATGCTGCATTATTACATTTTCAAAAAAACTCATTTTGTGTGATGTATAAGCTTGTTTCCTCATGGGGACCTCAATTTAGGTGAGTTAGGAGTCCCCATGAGTCTGTGTGCAGTCAGGTTGAAGTCCCCACCAGGATAGAAAAACACACACACACACACACACACACACACACACACACACACACACACACACACACACACACACACACACATCAGTGCTGAGAAATGTGTGCAGGAAAGAAAGAGCACGACACCCTGGCTCCGCTTAGCCCACAATCACAGAAACAAACCCTCACATTATATTTTGCATTAAGAGCGTTTAAGGATCATTGTGCATTAATGTTATTGTGCGTTCATATATTTGATTGTGCATTGCATTATTTTAAACACAGTTAAGCACATTTCCACATTTTATTTTACTTCATTTCTTTTAATGTAATTGTTTTATTTTACTTTATTTGATTCCATTCATTTAATTATTTTAATTAAATTTTACTTAATTTATTAATTACATTTTTGTATTTTACCCTTTACTTTTCTTGATTTAATTTATTTTAATGTAATTGTTTTATTTTACTTTATTTTATTTTAAGTAAAGGGTAAACATTTTTTTAATTAAATTAATAAATTAAGTAAAATTATTGTATTACTGTGTTAAAACCTTTTATTTTAATTAATTTTACTTTCTACTTTACTTAATTTGTTTTAATTTAATTGTTTAATTTAATTAATTAATTTATTTTTACTTTACTTAATTTATTTTTATTTTACTTTACTTAATTTATTTATTTAATTTATTATTTTTTACACTTTACTTAAATGTCTTTTAATTGCATTTTTATTTTATTTTATTTAATTTAAGTAAAATTAATGTATTCAATTAATTTAATTTATAAACATTTTTTACACTTAACTTATTTTAATGTAATTTATTTTGATTAAATTGTTTTATTTTACTTTATTTTAAAAATACAATTAATAAATCAAGTAAAATTAAGTTAAGTAAAATTATAAATAAATACAAATAATTTCCAGAAAAAACAAATCTAACTTTATTTCTTTAAAATCAGTGATGTTTCGACCAGCATCAGGGCCTTTATATTTCGTTTGCAGTCAGTTTTGCACTTTCTTTCTAGAGTTAAATAAAAAAATAATCTCTCAATCCCAAAAAAAAATCTTGACGGTTCCTGATGCATTTCTTTTGATTTGATTATGGGTGTTAATGTGAGTTGATCTTTGTCTCCACACTGACACACACACACACACACACACACACACACACACACACACACACACACACACACACACACACACACACACACACACTCAAGGTTCACTGTAAATCCCTGGAGATCCGGTCTACTGTTGTCTCTGTGAAAAACACACTCATTAGTTTGAGGCCAGTCTTTGTTTTCGTGCAACACCGCCCCCTGCTGGAGGTCACGTGCTCCGGCTTCATGCTTCAGTCTCAGTGTTTCCAAGAGTATGGCAGAATGCCTTCGGAGCTTTTATGCATCTCCCACCATGATTCCTGGCTCGAGCCGGGACTCTGAAACACAAGGCTGTCATAACACGTCCTGATGGCCTGCGTTCATCTCTCTCGGTTGGCCGAGCAGGGCCCGCTCAGCCCTGAGAACCGCTTGCATGAAATACTTTGGCTGGAGATGAAGTTTCCGGATTCATAATGGCCACTCAAAGGGGGTTTGACTGTTTCCACCTCGTGGGGAGAAAGGGGGGGAAAAACTAAATGAAAGTGCAACAGAGGGCATTTGTGAGTGTTATCCGTATCCCAGCATCCATTTCCTGCAGATGAGAGGGTGGGCGGAAACACTGACAGGGTAAATGGAGGCATGATTGTGTCCTAATGAGTTGACTGCTGATCGGCACTCATGCATCCGCTTTGGGTTTAGCACGGGATCGATCCGGGGTGTGCATCTCATGGCCGGGCTCTTGAAGAGCTTTTAAAGCTTTTCTAAATATGTGCACAAAACTAATCCATTAATAGGCACTGTTTTAGCTTGTGCGAGGTGTATAAAACTTGAGATGTTTGGGAAAATCTGGATCTGGATAGGATTACACATCCAACAGCATCACACGGCCATGTCTGAATCATTTTAAGCTTTAACAGATAATAAATTATTTTAAAGGCACAATATGTAAGATTTTTGGATTAAAATATCTAAAAGCCACAAAAACGGTGTTATATATTTTATTGACTTGTGTGCGTTATCTCAAATGTTTCCAAGAATGTTAAAATCGATTTTAACCAGGATACGGCCTATCAGTGACATCATATCCGGTGTTATTGTGCAGTAACCATGGCAACACTAGCGGCGCTTTAATATCTGCTGTGTTTATGAGACACTGTTTGGGTCATTGATGGACAGAAACTCATCATTGTTCTCCAGCTCAACACAGTTAGTCTTATTGTGTAAATCTGCTGTTCTTGATTTACCGCACAGAGTGCCATGTTTTACCGCCTAATATGATCTCGCTCACTGCAGTGTGAACAAGTGTCTCATAGTAGCATTATAACATCACTTTAACACACTCACATGTGTGTGATATGATCAAACAGCGCTGCGTTACACACACACACGCATGAGCGGAAGAAGCGGAAGCTCTCGCGGCAGAATATAAGCACCGCCCACTCAAGAGTCAAGCCACGCCTTTGTTTCAAATAAGCAACGAAAAATTACATATTGTGCCTTTAAAGGTGCAGTGTGTATATTTTAGCGTCATCTAGTGGTGAGGTTGTGAACTGCAGCCGTCCACCGCTCACCCTTTCGGAGCACATAGAGAAGCTACGGTGGCCGTAACAGGACAAACATGTCGTCGGAGACAGCAGAGAGTGACTAGAGCTCTGTAGAGAAGTGTGTCCCTTTAGGGCTACCGTAGAAACATGGCGGCACAAAATGGCGACTTCACTGTAAGAAACGGCTCATTCTAATGTAATAAATCATAACGCTTCATTATGTAAGGTCGTTATACTCCACTGAAAACATAGTTATGCTTATTATACTGCATTTATGGCAGTAGATTATCATATATGTTACACATTGCACCTTATATTTTAATATTTAACTTTTTAAATACATGTTTTTAGATAATCAGATTCTAAAATCATGTCGTTCCATTGCATTGCTCTTTATTGTTTTAATGAAAATGTTTACTTTTATTTAGCAAGGATGCTTTAAATTGATCAAAAGCGACAGTAAATGATTATATTTCAAGCTGTTCTTAAACTTTCTTTTCATCAAAACATCATGAAAAATCACTATTAATGTGTTTTCAACATTGATAATAATCATAAATGTGTGTTGAGCATCAGATCCTCATATTGAATGATTAGTGAAGGATCACATGACACTGAAGACTGGAGTAATGATGATAAATTCAGCTTTGATCACAGGATATAAATTATATTTTAGTATATGTTCACATACACAAAAGTTATTTTAAACTGTAAAAATATTTCACAATTTTTACAGTGTTTTGGATCAGATAAATGCAGCCGTGGTGAGCAGAAATCAACTTTGTGTGTTTTTAGCATGTTGTAGCAGATTAAGGTCATGTGACCAACCATTCCAAAGGCAGCGTTTGATCTCATTGGCTCAGCAGATCGTGCAGATTGTTCAGTCGAAGCAATTTGATTAAAGATCCTCATTCTGTTGTTTACCAGCTAATCGAATCTGTGGAGAGAAATGGAGGGAGAAGTAGACTGTAATGGTCTTTCAGAGGAAGAGAGGCAGAAAGATAATGGCTATGATGACTTGATATTAATCTAAAACCTAGTGAGCATCGAAGGGAACATCTTACCTAACAATGGAAAGATTCGATGCACACTTGGTTTGGAGGTGCAGAGCATGGGCCAGTGTCTTTTAGACGATCTGAAACCTGCGATGGTTTTAGGCCAGATCTTGAGTGCCGTATCCCAGCAGCCTCTGGGTGTGTGCCAGTGCTATAAACAGCAGCTCTGCAGACAGGACTAGCGTACATGCTTTGACCTCAGCAGTAGGAGAGCGATGCTGACTCTCACACAAACACGTGCTAGCCGTTAGCTCGCTCAGAAGCCCTGTCACCTGGATCGTCTTTCTGAAAACATCATGCTCGAATCCTCAGGATCATGTCGACCTTGAGTCTCCAAGGTTTAGAAAGGATATCAGTATTATCCATACGCCATCCCATAATTACTGTCAGTTCTCTGAGCGGTTCTCGGACTGGGAAGAATTAGGCGTTTCTAATCAATGCCTAAATTGATCTGCAGTGGTCACATGGTAGAGCGCTACAAGGACAGGAATGCTTTTTACAAGTTGAAATCTCGTAATGACGTCACATGGTGTGAACCTGTATATCTCACTGATTTTTGAGGTACTATGGTAGCTATTATAATTTTTTTAATAAAATATCATGGTATTACCATTCTATCATGTCCAAACAATGCAGTGTTGTTATTGTTAACTAATATTAAAAACTTTTTATTTTTGGCAATTGAAATAAAGCATAAACTTAAAAAAAATTATGAAAACCTTCAACAAAAATAGAAATGCGACCTTGGAAATGAACAGAAGTAATCAATTATTAAGATGAAGTACACAAACGACTTAAACTACAAAAGAAATAAAACGTTGATAAATGTAAACTATACAGAAATACAAAAAATTACTAAAAATATTATAAAAAATAACTTAAAGCGAGATATTTTAAAAAGAAAAAACTAATAAAAATGACAAAAGCACATGAAAACTGATCATATTAAAATGAACGCTAAATAGAAATATTATTACGGTATATAAATAATAGTAAAATACCAATGGAAAAAACTGAAGCATTTTTTTAAAGTACGGTAATAATACCACAGTACACTATAGTGATGTCAATTTGATTAGTCACATTTAAAAAAGGTGTGTGTGTATGTGTGTGTATATATATATGTGTGTGTGTGTGTGTGTATATATATATATATATATATATATATGTATGTGTGTGTGTGTGTGTGTGTGTGTGTGTGTGTGTATACAACTCGAAATCAATGTTAAGTGGTCTCTTATTTTTTCCCCAGAGCTGTATGTGTATATATATATGTGTATATGCATTGTGTGCAAAGTAATAAAAATGAAGATAATGTTTATTTATTTATTTGTCATGATATTTAAATAGTGCTGTTTGAAGAACTTGTATCATGGTATATCTTTATACTAAAACCACAAGATGGATTTCTTTCATCAGCGTGGAGTTGCAGAGACAGGATGCGTGGGCTGATGTGTATAGTGAGTGAGAGAGGACAGTAATGATGCATCAGTGCTCCTGGTGCTCTTACTGCAGAGGACAGACGCTCGCTTCAGTTAGTGGGGGGTCAATAAGAGATGTGCGTCTTTGAGCCAGACAAACCCATCAGTCCAGCTGACATATTGACACGAACGTCTCCTGCTGCGTCACATGCTGCCTTTACCGTCTTTACATTAATTTATTTATTGTTTCTACACAAAATATTTGAGTGTACTTTATTTTGAACATTTGAAGTACCTTATATACATTGTTTAGCACATCTCTACTAATATATTATAATTTAAAAGTCTATATAAATGCAGTAATTACAGGAAAATACCATGATATCTTGGATATGGTATCAAAAGATTTTTAAATGCCATGGTACATAAAATTCAGTATCAAAGTACATCATATGGTACTAACACAATACTTTTCAATGTATTGTAGACCATTTTTGGCTAAAGCTTGATAAAAGTCCTCGACATCTATTTCGCTGACATTTGAGGTGAAATTTCTAAGTAGGCTTTAGATAATTTGTCGACAGGCAAATTTTAATAAAGGATAATGCAATGACTCTTTCATGACACAAAAAGACGCGTTTGTCGCCACCTACTGGCGTAAATATGTAACATCACTGAATGAATCAAATGGCGTAAACATGTTTACTGTCGGAATACTCGATTCTGATTGGATGGAACTGAGAGGCGTTCAAATAAAACCGTTTAATACAGGTAGTTTCAGTCAGTTGAATCACTGTTCTATATCAATGCGCTGTTTCACGGAATCGCCACGCATGGCTTACGTCGATCGCGACCGCGATGCTCACACAGATTGAAACATTCAGGAGCAGAGAAACTTGTTGTCAACGCTGCCAATCTCTACATTTATAGTTTTCAGCAATGAGGGTTATATCGCATTTATTTAGGTAATTCAACTCATAGATTCGTGTTAATGGAGAGAGAGGCGCTGAACACAGGTACGAATCTCTCTCTCTCTCTCTCTCTCTCTCTCTCTCTCTCTCTCTCTCTCTCTCTCTCTCGATAATTAATTCATATTTAATGCCATAATTCATTCATTCAAAGCGGGCAGAATGCTGGATCTAACGAACGTAACTGACAAAAATAACCGTCACTTTTACCCTTCCAGTCAAATATTGCGCGCAGCAAACATCAATAACAAGCTGACAAATGACCATGGTATAAGCGGCTCATCCCTTACTTAAAACAAAGTCTCCGTTTTCAAATTCTGTCCATTTTATTACAAAATTCAAACAATACAATTTTGTAATAAAGCTCTTTGTGACAAATCGCTGTAACGCCCTCAGTTCAAAGATCAGTCTTCCTTTTACTACAGTAAACGGCCAATAAATGAATAAAGCATAGCTAGAAAAATTAACTCGAGAGGAGCATTAGCCTACTTTTTTAATAACATTATTATAAAACTGCATGAAATAATAATGAGTTGTTAAAGGCACAATATGTAATTTTTCACTGCTAGAGTTCGCATATTCAAAACAAAGGCGTGGCTTGACTCTTGAGTGGGCGGAGCTTTTATTCTGCCGCGAGCGCTTCCGCTTCTTCCGCTCATGCGTGTGTGTGTGTGTAACGCAGCGCTGTTTGATCATATCACACACATGTGCGTGTGTTAAAGTGATGTTATAATGCTACTATGAGACACTTGTTCACACTGCAGTGAGCGAGATCATATTAGGCGGTAAAACATGACACTCTGTGCGGTAAATCAAGAACAGCAGATTTACACAATAAGACTAACTGTGTTGAGCTGGAGAACAATGATGAGTTTCTGTCCATCAATGATCCAAA
The DNA here is from genome assembly GCA_023029165.1 of Gobiocypris rarus. Taxonomy (NCBI): domain Eukaryota; kingdom Metazoa; phylum Chordata; class Actinopteri; order Cypriniformes; family Gobionidae; genus Gobiocypris; species Gobiocypris rarus. Next base: position 2,922,788 of record CM040931.1, on the reverse strand, counting down.
CAGTGTCTCATAAACACAGGAGATATTAAAGCCGCGCTAGTGTTGCCATGGTTACTACACAATAACACCGGAGTGTATGATGTCATTGATAGGCGGTCCGTATCCTGGTTAAAATTGCCTATTTCTCTGGATTGGAAACATTTGACATAATGTACACAAGTCAAAGAATCAACAAGGATATTTTAATCCAAAAATCTTACACATTGTGCCTTTAATTTTAATCTTAAACAATAACACCAGCTGAGAGATTTGATTCCATGATGGCCCTACGGTACCTGATATTTAGCCAAATGAATCGATATTGAATCAAAATCAGAATCGGATCACCCACCCTCACTAAACTCAAAAGTTGGCAGCCTTGTCCTACTCCTACTATATCTCTTTGGCAGAAATTGTAGGCCTAAGAGTAGCATGCGCTTCCCAATTCAGCATTTGTCCTTGCTTTCTGTGTCATCTTGCTCCGTGGTTTGCTCGGGTACTCACGCCGAACTCGAATCTCTCAGCTCTTCAGAAGCCCGTCCCAGCGGCACAGATATATTTAGCTGCCACTAGCAGTTTCTGGGACACGGGTGTTACTCTCACTACAAAAATGCCCTGGATACTCTCAGTTCGTTTGAGAAATTCTCCATACAAGCACCGCACTGTGAGATTTAAGCGCCGCTCTGCTCCTGTGCATCTCAAAGACTGTTTTGTGTGGGAGGTGTTTGAAGAAAAACACCTCGCAGGAGCACAACCGCATGCAACTTAGGCCTTGTGGTAGCAATTAGAAAGATAAATGCTGCATGCAGGAACGTTTTCACACTGAAAAGCATTGCATTTGAGGGTGTTTTCGTGCAGTTTGGTGCTCAATTATTTCAGGGCGATTCGTGCACACGTACACACTCGCTGATGTAATCACGCCGAGATGCACTCATGCATTTGAGGGCACACTGCTGATTTCAATTAGGAAAGCAGCGCTGAATGCGGCCAAACGGGCGGGAGAAACTCTTGGCGAGGAAACTTACACTATTGTAGTTCTGCCAGGAGCCTGACCGGCCTGTCACGCCTGTCAGTTATCTCATGGGTGAGGAACGCCACATGATTGTGCTTGTTTGTGGATTGGGGCTTTATGGGGCAGTTCTCAGGGTTGTCCAATAGGTGGCGGTAGGTCCTTAAAGCACATGGATGTGGTGATGGAGGATGTTGAAGCAGCTCTTTAAGATGGAGAGGGAGGAAGGGTTAATGGGAAATAAGTGCTGTCTCTTTGCAAAGGTCAGCAGAGTCGGAGGAACAACATAATTGTTCATTCAGGCACTCTTTCCCAGATTTTCATTCAGATGAGTCACTGGTAACATTGTTTTACTGATATGTATATTGCCTGATGTAATACATATTTTAATATATGTTTTTTTAATCTAAAGTCAATATTTTATTTACTTTCATGATACACTTGTCCGGTTTTATTGCAATCTTTTTTTATCAGTGCACGTTATTTCAAATAAAAATAAAACAGAAAAAAATAAATCCTTATTAAAAAAACTATAAAATAAAAAAAATTATAATAGTATTATTAATAATACAAATTTATATATATATATATATATATATAATATAAAGTGTAATACATGTATTATATATTATATATATATATATATATATGTATATATATATGTGTGTGTGTTATTAATAATATTATTATAATTTTTTTATTTTATAGTTTTTAATAAGGATTTTTTTAGAAAATTTTTAGAAAATAAAGTGTAATACATGTATTATATATATATATATATATATTATTTATTATAATTATTTTTATGATTCATTATTTCTTATAAAATATAAAAATATTATTATTTTATATCAAAATATAATATAATAAATTGTGTCAATGAACTTTATCTATCTATATATGTGTGTATATATATATATATATATATATATATATATATATATATATACACACACACAATATATTATTGTTAATATATGATTAATTTATTATGTAAAATATAAGTAATTTAAAATATATATATATATATATATATATATATATATATATATATATATATATATTATATAAAATTATACTATAGTAGTACAATATATATATATATATATATATATATATATATATATATATATATATATATATATATATATATATATATATATATATATGCAGAGTCAAAAAGAAATGTTTCTTTTTGACTATTTTAATGTTGTCATTGAATTCTAAGTTCAGGTTATCCTCATTGTTACCATATTTAAATCCATTACACAGAATACAGATGATTTTCTGCCACAGTCAATGGAGAAAATATGATTAACAAGAGAGTAAAGGTTCATTGTAATCTCTGTGATGTGTCTTGTACATCAGCTGTAATGAGCTCCCTAACTATAATGACCTTTGACCCCTCTGTCTCTTTCAGCAGGGCTTCAGAGGAAGCCGCCCATGAGGAAGTGTGAACGGTGAAAAGCCGAAAGGTCAGAGGTCAGGATGACGACAGTAGCCGCAGAATACGAACACATGGAAATCCAGCAGCAATACCCGGACAGTGTCAACAACCGCTGGGAGGACGAATGGGACAATGAGAACAGCTCGGCCCGATTGTTCGAGCGCTCTCGCATCAAGGCTCTAGCCGGTGAGTGGGAATCACACACCTAGTGTCCATCTGTGATGTCGTTGATCAATCAGGTTTAAATAGATGAACATGACCTTCTTTTGGAGCTTGAGAGAGAAACAATAAGAGAGGTAATTATCATCAGCAGAAGTGTTTTTCGTTCGGCGCTCTTCTGTGTTTTCGGGTTTGAATAGCCAACTAGTGCTTGATAATGTGATGCCCACCCACCTGCACATGACATGCAGCGATTTTGTGCGTAGGAGAGCTGCAGCAGAAAGAAAGTGGGCGTAAGTTCACACTTTCTCTGCTCCTTCTGAAGCTCCCACACCATTTCAGAATCACAGCAAAGCCCTCGAGCCCACAGACCAACTCGGGACGCTCATACAGGAAGCTGTGCGTGTTGCATAAAATCAATATGGAGATGGATGGGTGTTTTATTTATGAGTTGAGTTTTTAATGCAGTTCCTATGGGTATCTAAATGAACTATATACCTGTGTATGCTCCTTTTGTAGGGCACTTATAATAATGAGATATGCAATATATTTGGATTCACAAACCTGTCTGAAATTGCCATTAGACAATGGATGCTTATATCAGAGTGTATCGTAACAAAAGGAAATTAAAACACCGGCTGCATTTTTCCTTTGCTTCCATCATAACATTGACATATACAGGCATAACATGATGACCGGGGAAGTGAGTAACACTGATGATCTCTTCCTCTCGGCTCCTGTTAGTGGGTGGGATATATTAGGCAGCAAGTGAACATTTTGTCCTCAGAGTTGATGTGTTAGAAGCAGGAAAAATGGGCAAGCGTAAGGATTTGAGCGAGTTTGGGCCAAATTGTGATGGCTAGACGACTGGGTCAGAGCATCTCCAAAACTGCAGCTCTTGTGGGGTGTTCCCGGTCTGCAGTGGTCAGGATCTATCAAAAGTGCTCCAAGGAAGGAACAGTGGAGAACCGGACACAGGGTCATGGGCGGCCCAGGCTCATTGATGCACGTGGGGAGCGAAGGCTGGCCCGTGTGGTCCGATCAAACAGACGAGCTACTGGAGCTCAAACTGCTCAAGAAGTTAATGCTGGTTCTGATAGAAAGGGGTCAGAATACACAGAGCATCGCAGTTTGTTGTGTATGGGGCGGCATAGCATATGTTAGGTCATAATGTTATGCCTGATTGGTGTATGTGTAAAAATAATAGTTTGGGGTCAGTAAAAATTGTGAAATATTTTTACAATTTAAAACAGATGTTCTGTGATCAAAGCTGAATTTATCATCATTTCTCCAGTCTTCAGTGTCACAGACAATTGCAAGTTTATATCTCTCGATTCCTTGAAATGCACGAAAAAAAGTCAGATTTGCAAGACACTTCCACATCATTCCACCTCGACCCCTCCATCGCTCTCACCGTGGGGTTTCGTTGTATCTCTCTTTATATCATTTATTCCCGTAATACCTTGGATGACAGTAGCATATTTCCCTCTTCTGTTTTCCATCAAGCGTCATGCGTTTGAGTTGCTGTGTTTACAGAGGTGTGATATTGTTTATGAGCACTGGCCACTGCCGAGAGGAGCCGAGCATTAACGTGTGCTGGACGAGGGAGGGCTGTTATTCTCTCGGGGTGGTAGATCTTAAACAGACCGGTCCGCTCTCGATGAGACTCACTTAGATACTTCAGGGATAAAGATGGAACATAAAACAGAAATATAAAATCTCTTCCTCTCTCTCGTGTTGCCAAAAACCACAAACGATTTCTGGAGTTGTAAAAAGCCCCCAGCATTCCAGTAAAGCATCCTACGTTTCACGTGATTCTGTTTTCCTGCATTCCTGGGCAGCAGAGCATACGCAACCCTTGCTCTGTCCCGCTAATTCAGTATCATGAAATACATGGAAGCAGGAATAATGTGCTCAAGAAAGAGATGCACAGCGAGTTTAAGGTGCAGTGTGTAATTTTTTTTAAAGAGGACATATCATGCTCTTTTACACAGCCTCTACTAGAGCAGGTTTTAATGCTTGATTATTCCTCATATTCTCCATTGTTGCGGCTCCTCTCTTCCTAGTCTGTCAGTAACGCTCGGTTTAGTTATGAAGCCCCTCCTTCTAAAAAGCACAATGCGCTCTGATTGGTCGACTGGAGCAGTGTGTTGTGATTGGTCAAGGGATTCCAGCATGTTCGGGAAATGTCCCGCCCATTTCCATAACCGTCAGTTTCAACACACTACTAACTAACTCAACCATGCCCCGCCCCTTTATTCTGCGCATTCATTATTTAAATGAGGAATATTGTGACCATAGACTGTAAAAAAATATGGACGTAGTGTCCGTTCTGAAACTTAAAGCCGGTCATCGCACATCTTGGCAGCGTCACTCCCAAATAACTGAAAGTGGGCAAA
>CM040931.1:2902795-2912795 GCA_023029165.1 Gobiocypris rarus | reverse complement strand
TCAGACTCACTTGTGACAGAGAACAGAAGTGCAGACGGAGGTGAATTAAGCGCTGATGGCTCCAGGACACGTGGACGTCTTGTGACTTCACAATGACACAACTGACTGTGTTTCTGCACAAATATCCCTCTCACTCCCGGCCCAGATCCACCATACCGCCCTCAGGCCTCAATCCCACGCTAGACGCACTGACGAATAATTAAACATTTGTTTAATTTGGAAATACAGGATCATGGGATACATTTGGTCACATTATATCTTATCTCATGGTTCCTTGAGGATGCTGTCTTGTGGAACCATGAAGTACTGTGTAAATAATAGTATGTTAATATAGCATTCATTCAGTATGATGATACGGGATATACACTATATTGCCAAAAGTTTTGGGATGCCTGCCTTTACATGCACATAAACTTTAATGACATCCCATTCTTAATCCCTAGGGTTTAATATGGAGTCAGCCCACCCTTTGCAGCTCTAACAGGAATGTTTGCCCATTCTTCTAGAAGCGCATTTGTGAGGTCAGGCACTGATGTTGGATGAGAAGGCCTGGCTCGCAGTCTCCGCTCTAATTCATCCCAAAGGTGTTCTATCGGGATGAGCTCAGGACTCTGTGCAGGCCGGTCAAGTTCCTCCACACTAAACTCGCTCATCCATGTTGCGCAGTCATGTTGGGACAGGAGGGGGCCGTCCCCAAACTGTTCCCACAAATTTGGGAGGATGAAATTGTCCAAAATGTCTTGGTGAAGCATTAAGAGTTCCTTTCACTGGAACTAAGAGCCCAACCCCTGAAAAACAACCCCAGCCCATAATCCCCCCTCCACCAAACTTTACACTTGGCACAATTCAGTCAGGCAAGTCCCGTTCCCATGGCAACCGCCAAACCCAGACTCGTCTATGGGATGGTCAGACAGAGAAGCGTGATTGGTCACTCAGAGAACACGTCTCACTGCTCTAGAGTCCAGTGGTGGCGTGCTTTACCCCACTGCATCCCACGCTTTGCATTGCTCTTGGTGATGTAAGGCTTGGATGAGCTGCTCGTCCATGGAAACCCATTCCATGAAGCTCTCTCCGCACTGTTCTTGAGCTCATCTGAAGGCCACAGGAGTTTGGAGGTCTGGAGCGATTGACTCTGCAGAAAGTTGGTGACTTCTGCGCACTGTGACCCTCAGCATGTGCTGACCCCGCTCTGTGATTTCACTTCGTGGCTGAGTTGCTGTTGTTCCCAATCGCTTCCACTTTGTTATAATCCCACTAACAGTTGAGTGTGGAATATTTAGTAGTGAGGAAATGTCAGGAATGGCCTTATTGCACAGGTGGCAACCTATCCCGGTCCCACGCTTGAGTTCCCTGAGCTCCTGAGAGCGAGCCATTCTCTCACAAATGTGTGTAGAAGCGTCTGCATGCCTAGTGCTTGATTTATACACCTGTGGCCATGAAGGGATTGAACACCTGAACTCTGGGATCTGGAGGGACGGCCCAATACTTTTGGCAATATAATGTGTGTGTGTGTATATATATCACTCTACCATAATAAAGCCTAGTACTTTAAGTAAAGGCAGCTATGTTGCCTGAAATAAAAACGTTTAAGATGAAGTACTAAATAGTACCAAATGGACATAAAAAAACCAACATATAAACAAAAATTAAAGTTTGTTAATAGTCATATTTTTATTCTAAAATATCATTGAGCAAATTTTGTTGCAATTCAAAAGAAAAGAACATAAACCCGTTTCTTCAGTAAGCAAAAACAAATGCTTGATTTTTTTTGGCCAGAAACATTGTTGCTGACAGAAAACAAACCCGCATTTTATTGCTTGATTTATAGCATTTCATGTAGCGTTTCATATCAGCGCTACACTCCCATAAAAACACTCCTTAAGTGCCTGTAAATATCCCATGATCCTTTTTTTTCCTCCTCAGTGTGGCTTTTAATTCACCTATGAGGCCCTCCTGCTTTGTATCATGTTTAAGACCCGTAATGAAAAGCAGACGGGACCGTCATGACAGTTTCTCTGTGTGTCCTTCTGGATCTTTACTACTCCTGACGCAGCCGTGTGAGATTCCTGAGTGGGAATTAGAGCAGATGTTTGCTTTACAGCGGAGTGCAATTCAATAGCCAAACTTTGAGAGGCAGTTCAAAGTCTGCATTCATGGCAGTTTCTCTCCTCACCTTGCAAACAGATGGACGGCAGGGGGAGAACAAGAGGAGGAGGGGTGGGGAGGCCGACGGGATTCCAGGCTAACGGAACTTTAGGCAGGAAGCAAGTTAGCTCAACATTCCAAGAAGGCCGTTCCGCATTTCTTATGAGACTTTGCTTGTGTTGCATGACTTAAATAACAATGCATGGAAATGGCTCGACTTCCTGCTCAACCTCCTCTCCCCCTATCTTCTCCGGAGACTTGGTACGGCCCGTCTTCTCCTCCTCCTCTTTCATTGTAATGAGGTGGTGACATCATCTGCAAACACACAGGCTGGTGAAATTACAACCCTTTTGCCCTCCTCTTCTGCTCCGTTAAAGGTGTCTCACACAAACCCTTCCATTGACTCCTGCAGATTCAGACCAGGTCAGTCTGAGTTTGTGGTTTGTGGGCATCCCGTTCTCTTGAGTCCAAGTCTCCCCTCCCTTGTATGACAGGAGGAGGGGCGTTTGTGTTGGAGTTTGGGGGGAGACGCTGCTTTTGAATGGACAGAGAGGGAAGACGAACAATCAGAGAGACAGCAGCATGCATGTCTCCTCTAGGACATTAGCCTGGGACGGAAACCGCTCACTCTTTGGATATCTTTGATTTTAAGCGAGTCTTGTTTCCCGCTGTTGTTCCTTCCCATTCCGTGTTTTTTTGGGAGGTTGGGAGGAATCTGGAAATAGTTTTCCTCTTGGTCAGGGATCATGGATTTGGAGTGGGCGTCCGGGGCCCCTGAGGGCTTTTACCAGGAGCCAAGCTTCCCCGCGCAAGTGCCCTTCAACTACAACCAGCTCGAGGGGCGTTTCAAGCAGCTGCAAGGTAAGATGCGTCCCGGATGCATTGTTTACAGGCGTTGCTACACTGTGCACCGTTATAATGCCGATTACAGCACAGCAGTGTGGTTTAATAGATGCATAGAAAGCAGGGGTGTGTGTTTTACTCTCCCCATAATCCTCACAGAAAGGGGTGTCTGGAGGAATTGTGAGTTGCAGACTGGATTAGTGCAAAGGATTTCAGACAGTTGCTTTTCATGCAAACATGCCACTTAGTTTTTTTTGCATTGCATTTCATGCAAACATGCTGCTTTTATGCTTGACCTCCCTTCCCCAAAATCACCCGGGAGCCGAGTCAATAAGAGGGCAGAATGGCTCGTCATAGACAACAATGGAAAACCCGGGACGGTGGGAGTGGTTGTTTTGTTCTGCTGACTATCATGCTGATAGTGGCATGTTTCTTAAAGCCGCGGCTTCATATGCATATCAATCGCGAGTGCTAATGAGTGCAGCCGCTTGAGGTTTTTAAGAATAAGATGCACGTGAGGCCTTTATTGCTTGAACAGTTTGACAAAGCAGTTGCATCGTACCGTGCATGACTGTTATGGACACTTTAGACTTGTGCTGCATTCACCAAACTGGTTTTGCAGCTTGGAAATTGTGTGTTACTCGCATCTTTTCTAATTGTGGGTAGATCGATAGATGTGCACTAGGCATTTGGCACTTCACACACTCAGCGATTTCACACATTTACGCCATTGCTGTCGTTTGCCATTGCTGTAGTGCAGATGTCTCCCCAGAGCTCTGGGTTTGGGTTTTGAGGCTCAATGCATGCTTTTACACATTGCTTCTAATAACCCAAGCATGCATCAAAAGAGTCACACGTGCATTATGAGATTGCACAAGTACAAATAGTATAAAACAAGTCATTGCTCTGATATCAGTAAATAAATGAATCACAATTGAGGTCATGCTGGTGAGGTGTGATGAGAGATAAACCTCCTGATGGGATGAATATTTACATGTATGCATTTAAAGAAATCTAAAGAAATGTGTTTGTGTGTTGCTAATTAGTAAATCACATTGGTCCTGTTCTTCTTTTAAGTAGTTTAGTGATGACCTTTTAACTGTGATGTGATAGACTGAGTGATCTCAGGCTTGTAAATAACTTAATATGATACATAAACCGCATTACTGTCGCCACCCCAAATGCTTTAAAGTTCGTAATGCATAATTCATAATTTCAGTTTTTCTACTTCAAAATGTCCAATTTAATCCAATGCATTACTTGCATTTTCTTTGTAGTTGTTTATAAAGTTGACTAGCAATTTCAGAGTGAATTAAAAAAAAATCATATGCACTCTAAAAAATGCTGTGTTAAAAACAACCCAAGTTGGGTTGATAATGGATAAACCCAGCAATTGGGTTGTTTTAGCCTAGTGTTTGGGATGTTTTAGCCCAGCGATTGGGTTGATTTAGCCCAGCAATTTGGGTTGTTTTAGCCCAGCGATTGGGTTGTTTTAGCCCAGCGATTGGGTTGTTTTAGCCCAGCGATTGGGTTGTTTTAGCCCAGCGATTGGGTTGTTTTAGCCCAGCGATTGGGTTGTTTTAGCCCAGCGATTGGGTTGTTTTAGCCCAGCGATTGGGTTAAATGTTTGCACAACCTGCTGGGTAGTTTTATTTAACTCAAATATTGTTTAAAAAATACTGTATTGCTTGCTTAAAATGAATGAAAATGTTATGTTGGAAATTAACATTTATTAATAAGTTTAATATATAATAATTAAACAATAATACATTGCTTATTAATAAATGTTCAACTTTTGATTATTATTGTTGCCTCTAGTTATTATGAGTCTGATTTTGGGTTAATTTTAAGTCAGCCATATACAAATTTTTAAACAATAGTTGAGTTAAATAAAACTACCCAGCACATTGGCCAAACATTTATCCCAATCACTGGGCTAAACCAACCCAACTGCTGGGTTAAAACAACCCAATCACTGGGTTAAAACAACCCAACCGCTGGGTTAAAACAACCCAATCACTGGGCTAAAACAACAATCGCTAACAACCCCAATCACTGGGCTAAAACAACCCAATCACTGGGTTAAAACAACCCAATCGCTGGGTTAAAACAACCCAATCACTGGGCTAAAACAACCCAACCGCTGGGTTAAAACAACCCCAACCACTGGGCTAAAACAACCCAATCACTGGGCTAAAACAACCCAATCACTGGGTTAAAACAACCCAACCGCTGGGTTAAAACAACCCAATCGCTGGGTTAAAACAACCTAATCACTGGGTTAAAACAACCCAACCGCTGGGTTAAAACAACCCAATCACTGGGCTAAAACAACCCAATCACTGGGTTAAAACAACCCAATCACTGGGCTAAAACAACCCAATCACTGGGTTAAAACAACCCAACCGCTGGGTTAAAACAACCCAACCGCTGGGTTAAAACAACCCAATCACTGGGCTAAAACAACCCAACCACTGGGTTTGTTCATTTTCAACCCAACTTGGGTTGTTTTTAACCCAGCTTTTTTTAGAGTGTACCTTTTTTTTATATGTGAATATCAACCGCATTGTGGATTTAAACAGTTAAAATGCGTCTTTAGGTTATGCACATATTAGGTTGCTCTCACATTGGCATGTAGCATCTTGTTCCTCAGATGTGATGTTTGATATTAAGATTTAGAAGTTGCAACCGCCAAAGCCAAGAAGTTCTTTGTTTTATTATGCATCTTTAAAAACCAATGCAAAAGCATTCTTCAAACCCTCAAGACAGTGGAGATTACAGCCAAGATAAATGACAGATTCTTGGATTTCTTGTGCTATTGTGGACGCACTTCAATAGTCTAAACACATGATCCTGCCAGCTTCTATTTCCACAGATAGTTTACTGACGTTAAGGGTGCGTCCAGCTGATCTCGGACCCTTTTGGACTCGGCGGACAACACTATAGGCCGGTTTTGCTCCTAGGGTTGCGTGCTGAAGCAGATCTTTTGTCCTCCGTGTGTCTTCCTGCCAAGCCGCCTGCCTCTCAGTCTGGTCTTCTCAATGACCTTCTGTTCGGCTGTTGGCAGAGATACGGCCGGGGAAAGCGAGACGGAGTGAGATGTCGGGTCTCGGAGGGTTCTGAATGGCCTGGGTGGATTGGGTCAGTGTGAGGATGTGAGTTGTTGGCCCTTAACTCGTTTGATTTCGCTCAATGAAATGACTGGAGGGTTCGACCCTGATGTACACATCTCAGTTGGGCTGTCACCGCCTCCACCCTCGGCACACACGGCACGAGAGGAAGTAGATTCGGGAGGTCTGTCGCAGTGAAGGGAAGCGTTGGGATGGCAACTCAGCTGGGCGTTCAAAGATGCACGAAGCCACCCAGAATCACTCCGTGTGACGGGGGTCCGTTGAACGATCACACAAAGCTCATTGTGTAACTCCCTAAAAATTAACAGCTCCATAATCATGTCGTTTTGACTAGTGTTATCCTAGTATTATTTATAAAGTCAAATTTAGAATATTTGTGCTTTTGTAATTATTATCAGATTTAGTTTTTTCATTAATATTTCTATATTGCTCTTTTTTTTTTTGTCTTCAACTTCAACTTAATTATTTCATTTCTAAGTTTACATTTTTTAGGTAATATTTCTATTTTATTTTAGCTATATATATAGCTTTATTTTTAATGAAAACACTGGTCAAGACAATGTTTTTTGATATTTTTAAAATGTAAGCTTTCGGATTATGTTTTTATTTTATTTTGACTATTATTTTAGCTACTGAAAATGTTTTTTTTAATATATTTTTTTATTTTATTTCAAATTTAAGCTTTTAGGTAATATTTATATTTTATCTTATTTCAGCTTTATTTATAATGTTTTATATATATATATATATATATATATATATATATATATATATATATATATATATATATATATATATATATATATATATATATATATATATATATATATATATAATATTTAATGTTATAACCTGAATGCTTAAATTTGAAATAAAACAAAAATATGTGAAAAATTAAAAAATAAAATAATTTCAACTTCATTTTAGCTACTGATTTTTTAAAATTTTATTTAAGCTTTCAGGTAATATTTATATTTTATTTTATTTCAGCTTTAATTATAATGTTTCTTTAATATTTTTATGTCAAATTGAAGCTTACAGGTAATAAACTAAAAATATTTTAAAACATTATAAATAAAGCTGAAATAATATAATTTTATTAAAAATGTTAAGCTTTCAGGTAATATTTATATTTGATTTTTTTTAACTTTATTTATAATGTTTTTTAATATTTGTATTACTTTCAGGTAATATTTATATAATTTCAGCTTTATTTCAGATGCTCAAAAATAGTTTGCCTTAGTTTTAGTAATGGCATGCATCATTTTACTTGCAAAATGTTTGGAATTGATTGGATGGGAAAAGTGTCTCTTTAAGACATTGAATAAGGATGATTAAATAATAAGTGGCATTGATGACAATTAAAGTCTGAGAAAATAAATGCAGTCATGCAGATTTTCATTCTCCAAAGAATCATAGCAACTCAAGAACACCAAACAGCCAGAAAATGTATGTTTAAAAGTATGGATGTGAAACTCTGAGGACTGTAGATTAGGTTATGAGTGCTCTGCACAAATGCAAATGAGGCGGAAGTGTTTTTGTGCTGGTCTCAGAACATCTGGAGTGATGCACTAGTGCACATGCTCGTATCTCTGAAACTAAGGGTGGGGTTTAACCAGTCAACCTGAACTTCTCACACCTGCGATCTGCTGTCCTATTCCTCCGTTTCTTCATCAGAAGCTTTCCCAACCCTAGTGACCTATAAAAGTCCTTCTGCCTTCTAAGGCTGCAGATGTGAACTTGTGGCTGATTTGGAGTGATTTCGGAGCATTAGCTCATACGGTCATGGACTGTAGATCAGGAATGTTCCCGGTGAAGCGGGGCATTCATCGCTGTCTCTCTGTAACACTGCAGGAACTGTGTGTTGCCACAACAGGAATGTCATCGGATGAATGTGGCATGATAAACATGTGTCTGCTCCCCTCCGGCTCTGTTTGTTTAAACATGAGAAACCATGAGCCGTGTGCTCGAATGTACTGGCTTATCAAGTTGACTTCTGAGGCCACTGGAGATATATATATATATATATACAAATGATGAAAGTATTTTAACATTTTAATAAAAATCTACTATATATACATATTGTTGTTTTTTTTTAATTAGAGATAATGGTAACACTTTACAATAAAGTTGTACTAGTTAACATTAGTTAACGCATTAGTTAACATAAACTAACCATGAACAACACCTCTGTTCAGCATTAGTTCATCTTTGTTAACGTTAGTTAATATAAATACAGCTGTTCATGTTAGTTCACAGTGCATTAACTAATGTTAACAAGATTTTATTAATGCATTAGTAAATGTTGAAATTAAAATTAACAAAGATAAATAAAAGACCTGAAATATTTCAGTTGGTGTGCAATTAATCTAAAATATATGAAATTTTAATTTTATCATTACATTATGGAAAATAATGAACTTTTATCACAATATGCAAATTTTTTGAGAAGGACCTGTATATTAACTTGGGACTATATTATGTGTGTGCTTCCACATAATATAGTCCCAAATCAATATCTGCCTAGGAAATCACCTAGTCTTAATCTGCATCGCTATTTGTACTCATTGTGAATACGCAGGCCACAAGAAGTAATTAGGTGTGTTTTGTTTTCTTTTTTTGGATCACTTTTACTCGGGACATGCTAGCTGGCAACATAGGATTCCATTCATTATGCTAAGCTAAGCTAGCGGCGACCCTGCCAAACTAAAACAATGCATGCACTGAGACAGAAATGCATTTGCCCACATATCTAAATGTAGGAAAGATGTTGAATAAGCCCTATTTCTAAAAACGCTGGAGTGTTCCTTTAAACGTTCGTGACGATGCAGCATGCAATGGCGGTTGGCATTGTTGATTTGTATTTGGCTCTTGGCGAGTGCGTATTTAATATATACGTAGCCGAAAAATACATCAGTGTTGTCTTTATGAGTACACTGTTTTACGCTGCATGTGTTTTTCATCAGCACTCGCGTAAACTGCCCTGGGTTCAGATGCTCAGACGGTGTGTTGAAAGTGTTGAAGCGCAGGTTTATTTTGGATGTGCTTGCCGAGGCCGGAGCTGAAGGTGATACCGTGACCTCTGAGATCTGTCCTCTCCGCGCAAGGCACACAGGAAGTCTTGGGAATTCCTTTCTGCTGACGCTCACGCCACAGGATGCAGATAAATCAGAGGAAGCCACCCATGGACTGCCTTTCTCCGGCGCTCCAAGCCTGCGTGCTCATTTGAATGTAATGATTTATCAGAAGCAGAGTAGAAATGTTTCAGCTGATCTCACTTATCTCTGACCCCAGATCTGACCTTCTCGTGTTTCCGCATTGAGATGTTTTGTTGGTGTTGCGCAGCCCTGAATCCCAGAGCTGGCATCGTTTTCAGGAGGTTTAGTAATATAAGTGATGTTAAGAATGCTGCGGTCTGGTCTTTTTCATTTCATTTTATAATTACTCGTTTGTTCTTCCAGGCTTGGACAAACCCGTCTAGGCGGATCGTAAGGAATATAAAGATACTTTTCCTGAAATATAATACCAAAAGTTGGATATGCACTACCGTTCAAAGGTTTTTAAAGGGATAGTTCACTTTGAAATTAAATGTTGATATGTTTTAGCTTACCTCATGGGCATCCGAGATGTAGGAGTATTTGTTTCCCCAGTAATTTTGATCATTTTAGGTCAAACCGTTCTTGTCTGTGCCTCACATAATGCAGGTCTATGGTCACCACCTCAAAGAGCATACACAGAGAAGACCAAATGAAACAATCCCCCATCGTAAGCACACACTGATGGCCTAAGACACCAAACCAGCGGTTTGTGTGAGAAAACCAACAAACTAAAGCCAGAATGTGCGAATGTCACAACAGGAAACACACACACACGCGCCCTCG
>CM040931.1:2852795-2895295 GCA_023029165.1 Gobiocypris rarus | reverse complement strand
TAAGAGAATTAGACAAACTCAAACAGTAGACGAGTTCTCTATGAGAAGTGACCTGGGCAGAGCGTCTCCAACGTCTGGGTCAACAGGTCACGACCTTTGTGTTCGAGACGCCGCTTAAGCCATCTTAATGGGGTTGAGACTGATAAGAGGCTGAATACACAACGTAGTGTTGTCACGATACCAAAATTATGACTTCGATACGATACCAGACTAAAATACCTCGATACCGATACTAAATCAATACCACGGTCAAAAAAACACCCGGTAAAAGTAATTGAATAGTATTAATCATAGTCTTATTTAATTTTTTAACTAAAAACTCACGTGGCCAGGATGTTCCTGCCCTGGTTTTTGACCATTTCTTCTAATTACATTTTTTTTATTTTATCTTTGTTTTTAAAAATAAGCTTAAAATGCAAATTACAAACAATATGACAAAAACAGTGCTTTATTTTTCAGCTATAGGTCTATTTAACATTAGCAAGAAAAAAAAACAGCTTAGTCTTCACTCAATAAATTAACTATACACTGATTCATAATCAATATATTAAAATGATTTAGCCAAGCATGGGGTGGTTTTCTATTTTTCATTGTTGTTTGATTAACATTAATCACACAGAATATTAGATCCGGCTTAACACCGATCCAATCACCTCAGCTGCACACGTTCACTAAAGACACCCCCGACTGTGTTTACCTGAATACTCACAGGACGTGCATTTACATATTTTTGACCATTGAAATCCATAATCCGAAAGAACTGAATCGCGATCGCATGTTGTCTGAAAGGCGTGTGCTCGCGCTTCAGATCGAGCACATCCCGCGCCGCGCTATATTTCCTCATGCGCGCATGTTTGTGTTGTTTTCTTTGTCATGCGCTGTGTGTGTATATTTAACTCTTCAGCTTCCAGTGTTTAGTGAACGGTGGAGAGCTCACACACACATCCTGACTCCTGCTGTCACACATCCACACAAATAAATACAGCTCTTATTAACGTGCGATCCTTCTTAAAGTACCGGTACTAAAACAACTCCATATCGTACCGTTTGTAATAGCAGGGTATCGCAATACTGTTCTAATACCGGTATATCGTGCAACACTAACATAACATTTGACTTGCAAGGTTGTGTTCCTGTGATGGAGGTGTATATTCAGCCTCTCTCTCTGCATGTTGTCTCTGTTTTAACAGACGACGCTTTGAAATGAAAGTGTTTCACTGAGAGGTTCACTCAGTACTCATCATAGCGGATTCAGGACTGATGTGTGTGTGTGTGTGTGTGTGGACTGGTAATCCCTACGGTATGGGGACAAAATGTCCCCACAAAGATGGCAATATCCAAATTTTTGTCCTTGTGGGGACATTTTTTTGGTCCCCATGAGGAAAACATCTTATAAATCACACTAAGTGATGTTTTTTGAAAAAGTAAAAATGCAGCATGTCTCCTGTGATGGGTAGGTTTAGGGGCAGTGTGTGTGTGTGTGTGTGTGTGTGTGTGTGTGTGTGTGTGTGTGTGTGTGTGTGTGTGTGTGTAGGGGCAGGGGCAGTGTAGGGGGATAGAAAATACGGTTTGTACAGTATAAAATGCATTACGCCTATGGAATGTCCCCATAAAACATGGAAACACAACATGAGTGTGTGTGTGTGTGTGTGTGTGTCACACTCAGTCTCTGGGATGACTAGGGAGAGTGTGATTGAGCAGATAAAGAGGGGAAGTACTGACACACTTGAAGGAAATTTATGACCGTGTTTCTTCATTAAACAGTTGCTATAGTTACACCTGAAGTGAAACCAAACATACAGTAAATACAGTCAGTGCTGGTATCAAAGGCATGTGGTGCATTCTGGGTACAGGTTTCTTCCTCTGGTCTTGCCCGATACGCCTGTGTAAACCAATCTTGACGGGGCTTGAAATCCAATCTACACTTTGAGTGTTGGCCAACGCCAGCGGTCCTTCAGGCACAGGCCTTCGCTTCAGGAAACACATCGGAAGCTCCGGAGAGGCATCACGCAGACGGATCGCTTTAGGATGTGACTCGTGGCCTCGGGGAAAAACACACATTTCGGAGGAAGCCGTTCGTTGGCACACTGATGAGCTATTTCATCAAGAGCCTTGGGAGATAGTGAAAGTGTGTGTGAACGCAAACACTGCAGTTACACGTGGCACCTTCACACACACACACTCACACTCACTCATACGCACACACACTCTCACTCACTCTCACACACACACACTCTCTCACTCACTCTCACACACACACACTATCTCACTCACACACACACTCTCACTCACTCTCACACACACACACTCTCTCACTCACTCTCACACACACACACTATCTCACTCACACACACACACACTCACACTCACACTCACACTCACTCACACACACACACACTCTCTCTCTCTCTCTCTCTCTCTCTCACACACACACACACACACACACACACACACTCTCTCTCTCTCACACACACACACACACACACACACACTCTCTCTCTCTCTCTCTCTCTCTCACACACACACTATCTCACTCACACACACACACACACACACTCTCTCTCTCCTCACTCTCTCACACACACACACACACACACACACACACACACACACACACACACACACACACTCTCTCTCTCTCTCTCTCACACACACACACTATCTCACTCACACACACACACACACACACACACACTCTCTCTCTCTCTCTCTCTCTCTCACACACACACACTATCTCACTCACACACACACACACACACACACACACACTCTCTCTCTGTCTCTGTCTCTCTCTCTCTCACACACACACACACACACACATTTTAACTGAAAACGAGCACGGAAACTGAAAACGAAAATGCTCTCCAAACCGGGAATATGCACAAAATCCCTTCATGCTTGATACTTTTACTAGAAACAAATGTAAAGCATCATTCCAGAGACTTCCGCGTTTAGAAAAAGGTGGATCGGCAAAAAAGAAAGATTGATTGGGAGATAGAGCCCCATTGTTCACTTTGTCCTCAGGGAAGAGAATTACTTTCCAGTCTTATCAGTCAATCCGGGCTTTCATCTGATCCGATCGTGTGATTGGCTAACGGCTCAATCAGTCGCTCAGAAAGGCAGTCGCCCAATAGAAAACTGCTGATGTCATGCCTTGCACTGTGTGTGTGTGTGTGTGTGTGTGTGTGTGTGTGTGTGTGTGTGTGTGTGTGTGTGTGTGTGTGTGTACAGGAGGTCCTCTGACCCGCTCTGGAAGGAGCGTACCACCTGCACTCCTCTCAAAGGGAGGGTGGACATCCATCCCGCCTCGTTCTGCCCGGCTGCTCCCGCGGCTCATTAGTGAAATGCTGTCTCTTCACCTCAACCGCGTCCTCTGAGGATCATCTGGTGATTGAGCCGTCTCTCTCTAAGCATGATGGGATAGCCAATCCTCCAGGGGCGCGGGCCGCCCGACCCCTGCTCTCAGGCTCATCCATTATATCATACGGGAGCTTTCTCCGTGTGCTCCAGAGCAGTTTTCTCAAGACCTCAGTTCAAAGTCTGGTCATAAACCTCACCTGAAGCAGCGGTTACTCATTACACAAGCTGACAATATCAAAGCTCCAGGAAACCGTTTGCTTTTCCTGCTATCTTTGAGAGTAAAAGTGTTATTTCTCCACTTGGCCTTAATGTAAAAAAATAGGACGTTCCCTCCTGAGGCGTTTAATATATCATATTATTTGACACGTAGCCTCTCCTGTGAGACCTTTTTCCCTTCCCGAACGTGTCAGAAAGAGAAATAGCCGATGAACCTGTCTGCGGGAGCGACGGGAACAAAAGCTGCTGCATCATTAACGCTCACGGCTCAGGTTACGGCCTTCTGCAGCGGATATATCCCTGTTAACCCTTCCACACTCACACGAGCATTCCCTGCTTTATGAAGGGAAGCCGTGCGCTTATTAATAAAATCCACATGATCTGATTGTGATCCGCAGCCCAAGCCGACGAAGGGCCGCATGCGCATCCACTGCCTGGAGAACGTGGACAAAGCCCTGCAGTTCCTCAAGGAGCAGCGCGTGCATCTGGAAAACATGGGATCACATGACATCGTCGACGGCAACCACCGGCTCACGCTGGGACTCATCTGGACCATCATCCTCCGCTTCCAGGTACAGCCCCGCCGACATTCATATTCCTAAGGGATGTAACACTCACTATAACACTGATATTTATATTTATACATTTACTTTAAAAATTTTATTGGAATTATTGATTTATTATATTAAAAATATTGAGTTTTTTTCATATTCACTATAGTACTGTATTGTTAGATGTATTATTTATTATGTTTATATACATTTTTTATTATTATTACTTATTTATTTACTTAAACCATTTTTTATTATTTTTTGGATTAACTGTTTATTTATATAGAAAATATTTTGTTTTCATTTTTATTAAGACATTATTTCTATATTAGTTATTTATTGTAACATTTTTATGATGTATGTTCATCAATTTGTTAATATAATTTAATTTGTTAAAATAGAAATGTTTTTTTAATTAAGACATTATTTATTTATATATTAGTTATTAATTTATTAATTTTTTTAAGATATGTTAATCAATTTTAAATATATTTAGAATTTATTTATATAGAAACATATTTTTATTAAGACATTATTTGTATATTAATTATTTATTGTAACATTTTTATGATGTATGTTCATCAATTTTTAAATATATTTTTATTTATTAATATCGAATTATTTTTTATTGAGACTTATTTATTTATATTTATACATTAATTATTGATTTATGATATGTTTTATGATAAGTTAATCAAATTTTAAATACATTTTGCATTTATTTATATAGAAAACATGATTTGTATTATATTTATTGTATGATTAATATTTATTATTAATTTAAATTATATTTTAATAATATCTGTATTTATTTATATAGAAAAGATTTAGTTTTATTTTATTAAGATGTATTATTTATTTATATTTAGATATATTTAAACACATATATTTTAATACATTTAAAAAATATATATTTTAACAATATTTTAATGTTATTGTATACCTATTTGTGACAGCACTGGACTCTTCTTTTTCATTTTTCAAAATATTTCGTTTTTATTACGTTACATGCTAACACTTTTTCATATTTGCTATAGTAATCTTATTATTTATATATTTGTAATATATTTATTTACTTTAGTATCTATTGCAATTATTAATTATTTAGTTTCTATCATTTTACATGAAAGCCTTTTTATTCCTCACTATAGTATTGTATTATTTATTTATATGTATACATTATTCATTTATTTAAACATGTTTTATAGTGTAAAATGATATTTTAACACATTTATTTAAATTTTTTTCTGCTAACACTACTCCTTTTGCACCTGAGTTTTAAACCCGTTGTCCTAAAAGCACAGTTACATAATAAAAGCGTGCACGAAACACACACACACACATAATGTTGTGTTCTGATTCGTGTATCAGATCCAGGACATCAGCGTGGAGACGGAGGACAATAAAGAGAAGCGCTCGGCCAAGGACGCCCTGCTTCTGTGGTGCCAGATGAAGACCGCCGGGTGGGTGGATGTCCAGACGAACGGCCTCAGCGCATCCGCATCCCTGATGTCTGACCGCTCTCGCTTGTCTTCCGCAGATATCCCAACGTCAACATCCACAACTTCACCACCAGCTGGCGTGATGGGATGGCTTTCAACGCGCTCATTCACAAACACAGGCCAGACCTGATTGATTTCGACAAACTGAAGAAGTCCAACGCTCACTACAACCTGCAGAACGCCTTCAACCTGGCCGAGCAGCACCTGGGCCTCACCAAACTCCTGGACCCGGAAGGTGAAAGCCCATCTCTCACAGCTTCTGCTCCTCCACAGCCCGCCGCCAAACACTCGATCACAGCTGGTCTTTCTTGCAGATATCAGCGTTGACCATCCCGATGAGAAGTCCGTCATCACGTATGTCGTCACGTACTACCATTACTTCTCCAAGATGAAGGCGCTGAAGGTGGAGGGCAAGCGTATCGGAAAGGTCTGAGTCTCAACACACGTAAACTGCTCCTAGAAGGTTCTGCGTCTTTTAGAGATTTATAAGAAATATAAGATATTCTTATTCAAATAAAATATGTTGGAAATAAATAATAATGTTATTTAATTGCATTAGAAAAAATAGCTCATTTTTATTTTAATATTTAAACTATTAATTTCTTTGATAGGAATATTTAAATATTTAACAGTTTCATCTCAACAATAAATGTATATTTATTTTATGCAGTATTATGCAGAATATTTCTTTAAAAATAGCACATTTAAGACCAATTTTTTTTTGACATTTCTTAGAAAACTGATAAATAATAAAAGTCAATAAACAGAGGTAGACTAATATGTAAATATTAATATGATGGCATTGCTAATGGTGACATTTCAAATAGGAATTTATATCTTACAAAACTGAAAAAATAGCACATTTAAGACCAAATGCAAATATTAAGATGAACTGTTACATACATTTTTTATTATATTATTTAATTAATTGCATTAAAAAAATATATATTTATATTTATTGTATTTCAATAGGAATATTTAATAGGTGTAAAAAAATTAAAACTTATTTTATTTGAACAGGAATGTTTAAAATACTCTTTTTGGGGGGAATATTTACATATTCAACAGTTATACCTCAAAATGAAGTGTATTCATTTAAAAACTCATAAATAATAAACAATAAGTCAATAAACAGAGGTAGAACAGTTTCAACTAAATATATAAATGTGCTATTTTTAAAGAAATATACTGCATAATACTGCATAAAATAAATATATAAATAAATATACATTTCTTTTTGAGATGAAACTGTTAAATATTTAAATATTCCTATCAAAGAAATTAATAGTTTAAATATTCCTATTAAAATAAAAATGAGCAATTTTTTCTAATAAATAAAATTTTTTACTAAATCAATTCCTATTTGAATTGTCACCATTAGCAATGCCATCATCTTAATATTTACATTATTAATATGTATATATTTAGTTGAAACTGTTCTACCTCTGTTTATTGACTTATTGTTTATTATTTATGAGTTTTCTAAGAAATATATAAAAAATTCCTATTTAAATGATACACTTCATTTTGAGGTGTAACTGTTGAATATGTAAATATTCCCCCCAAAAAGAGTATTTTAAACATTACTGTTCAAATAAAATAAGTTTTAATTTTTTTACACCTATTAAATATTCCTATTGAAATACAATAAATATAAATAAATAATTAAAATAAGTGTTTTTTTTTTAAATGCAATTAATAAATATAATTAAATAATATAATAAAAAATGTATGCATCCGTTCATCTTAATATTTGCATATTTAATTCCAATTGGTCTTAAATATGCTATTTTTTCAGTTTTGTAAGAAATATACTTTATTATACTTTTAAGATTCATATTCAGATAAAAAATTAATAAATAAATAAATACATTCCTTTTTGAGATGTAATGTTAAATATTTAAATAAATTAATAGTTTAATATTCCTATTAAAATAAAATAAGTAATGTTTTTAAAATAAATAATTTAAATTTCTTTTTGAGATGTAACCGTTAAATATTTAAATTAAAATAAATCGTTTAAATATTCATATTAAAATAAAGGGAGTTTTATGATTTCTAATAAATAAATAAAAATACTAAATAAATTCCTATTTGAAATGTCACCATTAGCAATGCCATCATATTAATATTTACATATTAGTCTACCTCTGTTTATTGACTTATTTATTTATTATTTATCAGTTTTCTAAGAAATGTCAAAAAAAAATTGGTCTTAAATGTGCTATTTTTAAAGAAATATTCTGCATAATACTGCATAAAATAAATATACATTTATTGTTGAGATGAAACTGTTAAATATTTAAATATTCCTATCAAAGAAATTAATAGTTTAAATATTCCTATTAAAATAAAGGGAGTTTTATGATTTCTAATAAATAAATAAAAATACTAAATAAATTCCTATTTGAAATGTCTCCATTAGCAATGCCATCATATTAATATTTACATATTAGTCTACCTCTGTTTATTGACTTATTTATTTATTGTTTGTTTATTATTTATCAGTTTTCTAAGAAATGTAAAAAAAAATCCTATTAAAAAAAATTGTTTAAATATTTAAACATCCCAATAAAATCAAGAAGTTTAAACAATCCTGTTAAAATGTAACATTTTTTACACCGATTAAATATTATTATTAAAATAAATTAAATAAAATGAGTTAAATTATAACAATTTAATATATATAATAAATTAAATAATATATTAAATAAATACCTAATTTATATGTAACCGTTCATCTTAATATTTTCATATTTATTTGCAGTTGGTCTCAATCTCAGCTAAGAATGCAAACCAGATGTTTCTGTTGCATATTTTTAACCAATAGTAGTTTATTGATAAGTGATTTCAATTACAGAATAAAAGTCCCCCCTTTAACTTGAACTATGATGCACTGTGGCTTTTATTTCCGTCAGGCCGTGACGTTAGTATTGGTTTGTGTTTGCTAGGTGCTTGACAACGCCATCGAGACTGAGAAGATGATCGAGAAATATGAATCCCTGGCGTCCGATCTGCTGGAGTGGATTGAGCAAACCATCATCATCCTCAACAACCGCAAGTTTGCAAACTCACTAGTTGGAGTCCAGCAGCAGCTCCAGGCCTTCAACACCTACCGGACAGTGGAGAAACCGCCCAAGTGAGTGTCTACCGCTAACATACAGCAGAAAACATCAGGACTGGCATGAGCTCAAGCTCATTTTCAACTCCCTCATCCCACAGATTCACGGAGAAGGGCAACCTGGAGGTGCTTCTGTTCACTATCCAGAGCAAGATGAGGGCCAATAACCAGAAGGTGTACATGCCACGAGAGGGCAAACTCATCTCTGACATCAACAAGGTCAACTAAACACATTGTACAGTTCGCACACGACTATTTTTACTCGCAAATGCGTGTGATATGATCGCATAGTGTATATCCGGTCAACTTTTCAGTCCCTCCAGAAAACCGTGATTATGCGATCGCCTGATTTAAAGAGCACCTATTATGGCATTTATAATGTTCCAGATATTGTTTTAGAAGTCCCCAACAACAGTTCTGCATGCAATGACAAAAAAGACTTTAGTTTTCTTATAATATGCATTTATTTTCACCTGTTTTGACAGCGATTCTCAAATGATTCGTTTAGTGATTCACTTTCCAAAACCCCACCTTTACGTGACGCTAATCTGCGGTGATTGGTCCGGTGACCCGGTCAGTTGTGATTGGTCCGATGACCCGGTCAGTTGTGATTGGTCCGATGACCCGGTCAGTTGTGATTGGTCCGATGACAGTTGTGATTGGTCCGATGACCCGGTCAGTTGTGATTGGTCCGTGACCCGGTCAGTTGTGATTGGTCCGATGACCCGGTCAGTTGTGATTGGTCCGGTGACCCGGTCAGTTGTGATTGGTCCGATGACCCGGTCAGTTGTGATTGGTCCGGTGACCCGGTCAGTTGTGATTGGTCCGATGACCCGGTCAGTTGTGATTGGTCCGGTGACCCGGTCAGTTGTGATTGGTCCGGTGACCCGGTCAGTTGTGATTGATCCGATGACCCGGTCAGTTGTGATTGGTCCGATGACCCGGTCAGTTGTGATTGATCCGATGACCCGGTCAGTTGAGATTGATCCGTGACCCGGTCAGTTGTGATTGGTCCGATGACCGGTCAGTTGTGATTGGTCCGATGACCCGGTCAGTTGTGATTGGTCCGGCGACCGGTCAGTTGTGATTGGTCCGGCGACCCGGTCAGTTGTGATTGGTCCGACGACCCGGTCAGTTGTGATTGGTCCGGCGGCCGGTCAGTTGTGATTGGTCCGGCGGACCGGTCAGTTGTGATTGGTCCGATGACCCGGTCAGTTGTGATTGGTCCGGCGGCCGGTCAGTTGTGATTGGTCCGGCGACCCGGTCAGTTGTGATTGGTCCGATGACCCGGTCAGTTGTGATTGGTCCGGCGACCCGGTCAGTTGTGATTGGTCCGGCGGCCGGTCAGTTGTGATTGGTCCGATGACCGGTCAGTTGTGATTGGTCCGGCGACCGGTCAGTTGTGATTGGTCCGGCGGACCCGGTCAGTTGTGATTGGTCCGATGGACCCGGTCAGTTGTGATTGGTCCGGCGACCGGTCAGTTGTGATTGGTCCGGCGACCCGGTCAGTTGTGATTGGTCCGGTGACCCGGTCAGTTGTGATTGGTCCGATGACCGGTCAGTTGTGATTGGTCCGATGACCGGTCAGTTGTGATTGGTCCGGCGACCGGTCAGTTGTGATTGGTCCGGCGGCCGGTCAGTTGTGATTGGTCCGGTGACCGGTCAGTTGTGATTGGTCCGATGACCGGTCAGTTGTGATTGGTCCGATGACCCGGTCAGTTGTGATTGGTCCGGCGACCCGGTCAGTTGTGATTGGTCCGGTGACCCTGTCAGTTGTGATTGGTCCGATGACCGGTCAGTTGTGATTGGTCCGATGACCGGTCAGTTGTGATTGGTCCGGCGACCCGGTCAGTTGTGATTGGTCCGGCGACCCGGTCAGTTGTGATTGGTCCGGCGACCCGGTCAGTTGTGATTGGTCCGATGACCCGGTCAGTTGTGATTGGTCCGATGACCCGGTCAGTTGTGATTGATCCGATGACCGGTCAGTTGTGATTGGTCCGATGACCCGGTCAGTTGTGATTGATCCGGATGACCGGTCAGTTGAGATTGGTCCGATGACCCAGTCAGTTGTGATTGGTCCGATGACCCGGTCAGTTGTGATTGGTCCGATGACCGGTCAGTTGTGATTGGTCCGGCGACCCGGTCAGTTGTGATTGGTCCGGCGACCCGGTCAGTTGTGATTGGTCCGATGACCGGTCAGTTGTGATTGGTCCGATGACAGTTGTGATTGGTCCGATGACCGGTCAGTTGTGATTGGTCCGGCGACCGGTCAGTTGTGATTGGTCCGGCGACCGGTCAGTTGTGATTGGTCCGATGTCCGGTCAGTTGTGATTGGTCCGATGACCCGGTCAGTTGTGATTGGTCCGATGACCCGGTCAGTTGTGATTGGTCCGGTGACCCGGTCAGTTGTGATTGGTCCGATGACCCGGTCAGTTGTGATTGGTCCGGCGACCGGTCAGTTGTGATTGGTCCGATGACCGGTCAGTTGTGATTGGTCCGATGACCGGTCAGTTGTGATTGGTCCGGCGGCCGGTCAGTTGTGATTGGTCCGGTGACCGGTCAGTTGTGATTGGTCCGATGGACCCGGTCAGTTGTGATTGGTCCGGCGACCCGGTCAGTTGTGATTGGTCCGACGACCGGTCAGTTGTGATTGGTCCGATGACCGGTCAGTTGTGATTGGTCCGGTGACCCGGTCAGTTGTGATTGGTCCGATGACCCGGTCAGTTGTGATTGGTCCGATGACCGGTCAGTTGTGATTGGTCCGGCGACCGGTCAGTTGTGATTGGTCCGGTGACCCTGTCAGTTGTGATTGGTCCGATGACCGGTCAGTTGTGATTGGTCCGATGACCCGGTCAGTTGTGATTGGTCCGGCGACCCGGTCAGTTGTGATTGGTCCGGCGACCCGGTCAGTTGTGATTGGTCCGATGACCCGGTCAGTTGTGATTGGTCCGATGACCCGGTCAGTTGTGATTGGTCCGATGACCCGGTCAGTTGTGATTGATCCGATGACCCGGTCAGTTGTGATTGGTCCGATGACCCGGTCAGTTGTGATTGATCCGATGACCGGTCAGTTGAGATTGGTCCGATGACCCAGTCAGTTGTGATTGGTCCGATGACAGTTGTGATTGGTCCGATGACCCGGTCAGTTGTGATTGGTCCGGCGACCGGTCAGTTGTGATTGGTCCGGCGGCCGGTCAGTTGTGATTGGTCCGATGTCCCGGTCAGTTGTGATTGGTCCGATGACCGGTCAGTTGTGATTGGTCCGATGACCCGGTCAGTTGTGATTGGTCCGATGACCCGGTCAGTTGTGATTGGTCCGATGACCCGGTCAGTTGTGATTGGTCCGGTGACCCGGTCAGTTGTGATTGGTCCGATGACCCGGTCAGTTGTGATTGGTCCGATGACCCGGTCAGTTGTGATTGGTCCGATGACCGGTCAGTTGTGATTGGTCCGGCGACCGGTCAGTTGTGATTGGTCCGGTGACCCGGTCAGTTGTGATTGGTCCGATGACCCGGTCAGTTGTGATTGGTCCGTGACCCGGTCGGTTGTGATTGGTCCGATGACCCGGTCAGTTGTGATTGGTCCGGTGACCGGTCAGTTGTGATTGGTCCGTGACCCGGTCAGTTGTGATTGGTCCGATGACCCGGTCAGTTGTGATTGGTCCGATGACCCGGTCAGTTGTGATTGGTCCGGCGGCCGGTCAGTTGTGATTGGTCCGGTGACCCGGTCAGTTGTGATTGGTCCGATGACCCGGTCAGTTGTGATTGGTCCGGTGACCCGGTCAGTTGTGATTGGTCCGGCGGCCGGTCAGTTGTGATTGGTCCGGTGACCCGGTCAGTTGTGATTGGTCCGATGACCCGGTCAGTTGTGATTGGTCCGTGACCCGGTCAGTTGTGATTGGTCCGATGACCCGGTCAGTTGTGATTGGTCCGGTGACCCGGTCAGTTGTGATTGGTCCGATGACCCGGTCAGTTGTGATTGGTCCGATGACCCGGTCAGTTGTGATTGGTCCGATGACCCGGTGAGTTGTGATTGGTCCGATGACCCAGTCAGTTGTGATTGGTCCGATGACCCAGTCAGTTGTGATTGGTCCGATGACCCGGTCAGTTGTGATTGGTCCGATGACCCGGTCAGTTGTGATTGGTCCGATGACCCGGTCAGTTGTGATTGGTATAGTCTGTGCAGATATTTTCGGAAATAGAACACCCATCACCATAAATGGTTTTCGGTTTAACAAGTTTAAACGTGTATAAAGTGTATGAACAAACATGGCATCCATTTTACCCTATCAATTGGAGTCTGAATATGAAGGGAAACGTCTGGAGATGCGAATGATCAACAAACTCAATGGCAAACACCACGACTGGAGCAGGATATTTCTCAATGGTCAGCATCAATGTCACGTTAGTTGTCACTTCAGGCCAATGGAGCGTTAACTCGATGCATAAACATAACGTTTTTACCAAAAAATAAATAAAAATGCAGTAACGTTACGTTCATACGAGGTATGACTCTATTCTTAAAGAAAACTCTGAAAACAACAACAAACAATTCACATATCTCAATACAACTGTCATTGAAGACCTAGAAGCTAAACGGTGCTTACACAACAAACCAAACAATTATTAAGCATGCTACATAAAACATAAAAGCAACAATTATTAATAACACTTACAGTTAGTGATACGGAGGAAGCTGATGCAAATACACTTGGAACCTTCCTTCAATATCAGCCGGCTCGCCAATCCAAGTTTAATTGCATTTAAGTTGGTAAAGCAATCGTCTTCAAAATGGCGTGACCAAAGCTCAAGGCTCGGACTCCTGTGGTTCAGTTGTGTTTATGAATTGTAGCCTCTTAGTCTTCAAATGCTCAGATGAGAAGAGTTTGCTTTGGAGTCGCACTTGAGAACACAGCGTCTCGTCTCATGATGTTTTCTAGTTTTCACTGGCGTGCTCAATAAGTGGCGTATCGTATTCAAATAACTTGACAAGTTGACCTCATCTAGTCAGAGAAAAAGCTTCGGTCTTCTAACGATTCATAAAAACGACTCAGAGTCAACTCTTACTTTTGAAAGACAATAACTTTATATACGGTGCACTGTCATATTTCAAACTTTGCAGGATGTTTTTGTTCACTTAGATCTGTTACACACTACATGAAAGGTACATTTCAAAATTACATGATAGGTGCTCTGTAATGCATAATCAGCCAAAGTCCGCATATTTATGCAGGGGCTGTATTTTTAAAAAAATGCATGATTGCATGATTTCATAATCCTAGCATTTTCATTGCAAAAAAGTCACTTATCTTAGCAGAAAGTTGACAAATGTTGCGTTTACTTCACACAACAGCAGGCATTTCCGCCTGTTGTCATGGGAACGCTATGAAGTAACGCAATGATGCGACGTGAACATCACGCAGTTATGAATCCAAAATCATACCCTTAAATACGGCACTATTTGCGGGGACAGCATCTGTAGTGGTGTCCGAAACCAGTGGATGTTATTGAGTGCACTCATTCAATCCCACAATGCACCGCAATTACGAGTGTACAACCGATGTGAACACGCACTCGTGTTCATCCACGCCTTTAATGAACTGTATTAGTGGATTAACCAAGCGGCTCCTGAAGCCGATACGGAAGTGACTTAAACTGCAGTTCCTCGACTGGCCACTAGAGACCGGCTCCAGAAGGAGCAGAATCTCATTGAGCTCATGTTAAAATGCCCAACTTTACAGCAGAATAAAACATGTTCACAGCCTGGGACAAACTGTGGTTTTGGTCTAAAAGGCTAATTTTGCCCTTCATGACGACTGTGAGGGGGGGAATGTTTTTATAACTCATCCGTTTGCATTATATAAAGCCTTAAAGTTCTGCATAATTAAGGGCGTGGCCACTTTGAGTGACAGGTGGGCTGTCTGTTAGTCATCACCTCAGCTCCGCCCACATTGATGATGCGCTGCTAAGATGGCGACGCCCAGCTCGACTCGACTTCACGCTTCAGAACTGCTCTTGAGAATCCTATGGGTGGCCCACAGACACTATGTCCATATTTTTATACAGTCTATGGGATTAACGTAGGGAAAAGCGATGGAGGTTTTGGGGGTGATTTCGGATTCAGCCCCTGCTTTCATTCTCACAGTGGACGGGTGTCGTTTCATTCAGGAGTTGATGTAACAGTTTTTTGTTACCAGTGGGTTAAATCATATATATATATATACATAATTCATTTTTACAGAAGTATTACTTATAGTACATTTATATTATTTTTTTTGTGTGTTTATTAAAATAAAGGCTTTAAATGAGCATGTTTAAATGCAAATTTAAAAGCAATTTATTATTTATATATGCGTGTATATATATATATTTACAGAAGTTGCAGAATATTCCTTTTGTGAAGCTGCAGAACTTGTTTTGACTCATCAGTGTTTTGTAAGTTTGAGCCGTGTGTTTATTAATGTCTGGGATATTCCCAGCCCTTCCTGTGATGTAGTGTTGTTTATCACAGGAAGTGATGAGACATGACTCTTTACATGAGGGCCGAGAGAGATCAGGGCGTTGGGGAATCACTCTTTTTCTCTTTTTCCGCAGTTTTTGCAAGTTCCCAGAATTTCATCGCATAAATATCCCGCATATTCAATCGCATTTTTTAAGGAAAAGTGCTGCATAATCAAGGATTTTTGCCCACAACAATCACAAAAAAAGCCAAATTTTTCTGGAGGGACTGACTTTTCCTGACAAATAATGTGTTTTTTACTGTAGTGCATTTTGCACAACCACCGTCAGCATGTCTAGTTGTGGTGACTGTGTTGATGTTGTGGCAGGCGTGGGAGCGTCTGGAGAAGGCGGAGCACGAGCGGGAGCTGGCGCTGAGGACCGAGCTGATCCGACAGGAGAAGCTGGAGCAGCTGGCCAGACGCTTCGACCGCAAGGCCGCCATGAGAGAGACCTGGCTGAGCGAGAACCAGCGCCTCGTGTCCCAGGTTCATCCCAAACACACACACCGAGTTACATCAGCCTCCGGGTCAAACGCTTTGGTGCCCCCTGGTGGTGAAAGAGTTTATACATTTTATATTTATAATCAATCAAACTATATTTATGACGTTTTGTTATTGAATTATAATAAACTAATAATTTATATTATTATGAATTATTATGTTATTACTTATAGTACATTTATTTTATAATATTTTGTATTTATTAAAATAAAGGCTTTAAATGAGCATATAATGCAAATTTAAAAGCAATGTTTTATTATTTATATATGTATGTGTGTGTATATATATTTAACAGTTGATTTTATATTTGTTATGAATTTTGTTCTTATTTTAAATTTATGCTATTAATCATATTTTATGACAACAACAAAACAACAAAAATATAAAAATTATATTTCTGAACTGTTATGATATTTATATATTTAAAAATATATTTTAATATTATTTTGTTATTACTTATTGTACATTTATATTCATATTTATATATTTGTAATGAAAATAAAGGCTTTAAATGAGTATTTAATTGAGCATAGAATTTAAAATATATTTATAAAAAACAGTTTATTTATATTTTTATATTTATTATGAATTATGTTCTTATTTTAAATTGTTATTATTTATATTATTTTTATGACAACAACAACAAAAAACAATATATATATATATTTGTACTATATTTCTGAACTGTTATGATATAAAGATATTTATATATTTAAAAAAAGTATTTTGTTATTACTTAGTGTACATTTATATTAATATTTATGTTTTTAATGAAAATAAAGGCTTTGAATGAGTATTTAATTGAGCATAATTTAAAATGTATGTATAAAATATTATTTATATTTTAATATTTATTATGAATTATGTTCTTATTATAAATGTATATTATTTTTATAAAAACAGGCTCTAAATGATCAATTTCTGCTTCCTCTAAACAAACACGAACCAAACAATAATTGTACTATATTTCTGAACGTTTAATTATAATATATTTAAAAAACAAATTTGATTTATATTTTATTATTTATTTACTATTTCACACACTTTATAATATTATTTAAATTATGTTTTAATTAGAATAAAGGCTTTAAATGAGCATTAGCACACACACACACACACACACACACACACACACATGTTGTGTTTCCATGTTTTATGGGGACATTCCATAGGCGTAATGCATTTTATACTGTACAAACCGTATTTTCTATCCCCCTACACTGCCCCTGCCCCTAAACCTACCCATCACAGGAGACATGCTGCATTTTTACATTTTCAAAAACATCACTTAGTGTGATTTATAAGATGTTTTCCTCATGGGGACCAAAAAATGTCCCCACAAGGTCAAGGATTTTGGATATTGCCATCTTTGTGGGGACATTTTGTCCCCATACCGTAGGGATTACCAGTCCAGACACACACACACACATACACACACAGACACAGACACACACACAGACACACACACAGACACACACACAGACACACACACACAGACACACACACACAGACACACACACACACACACAGACACACACACAGACACAGATACACACACAGACACAGACACACACACAGACACACACACACACACACACACACACACACACACACACACACACACAGACACACACACAGACACACAGGCAGACACACACAGACACACACACAGACACACACACAGACACACACACAGACACACACACAGACACACACACAGACACACACACACAGACACACACACAGACACACACACAGACACACACACAGACACACACACAGACACACACACAGACACACACACAGACACACACACAGACACACACAGACACACACACACACACAGACATTTTTATTGTATTTTTTACAAAACAAACAAACCTTATAAAACAAATAGAAAGAATAAAGTCGAGGATTTTTAATATGAGCAATATTTTCAATATTTTGTGCATTTGGCATCTCTGGAATTTCCTGAATCCTCTTAGATGAATGAATTGATAGCAAATGAATTGCATGTCCTAGTTGGTTAAATCAAGTGTAACATTCCTGTCTCTTTCCTGCAGGACAATTTCGGATTCGATCTGCAGGCGGTTGAGGCAGCCACCAAAAAACACGAGGCCATCGAGACGGATATCGCTGCGTACGAGGAGCGCGTGCAGGCGGTGGTGGCCGTGGCGAGAGAGCTGGAGGCCGAGAACTACCACGACATCAAGCGGATCGCGGCCCGTAAAGACAACGTGCTGCGCCTGTGGGAGTATCTGCTGGAGCTGCTCAAAGCTCGCCGGCAGCGGCTGGAGATGAACCTCGGCCTGCAGCGCGTCTTCCAGGAGATGCTCTACATCATGGACTGGATGGATGAAATGAAGGTGAGGGGAAGGAGTGAGAGCTGGGCGCTCGCAGAGAGATGTGTTCTGTTAGCAGTGGCGTAACTTTGCTTTGAAAAGCGGTGGGGACACTGCACAACTCGTTTTGCTATGTGTTTATTTAATAACAGAATTTACTTGTGGACTGAGTTCAGAGTTGGAAATGCACTTAATTTTCACTTTGATATAGGCCACACATGCATTACATTCACAAATTATTCTATAAACATCCAATAAGCAAAACTCACAACACATCTAACGTTATATAGGCTATTATCAATCAAAATATGCAAGATAATATGACGAAGTTTCATTAGCTGCGTTTCCATCATATATTTGCGCAAAACTTATATTTATAAATATTTAGCTTATAGATTTAGCGATATTTTCTAAATGTCGATAAAAAACTATTACGAAATGATTGCATTTCCATTACGCGATGTTATGCGACTAAAACATTTTTTTTTATGTCATTCAAAAAAATTTGCCACATAAGTTAGTAGGTTTATGTGAATCCCAGCCACCGCGATAGCCATTATTTAATGGAAGGAGACATAGGCCTGTTATTCAAGCATTTATTAAAATTAAAAGAGGGAAATGTTTGAATTTGTATGGTGGTAACTTTTCAGTTTTTTTTTTATTTTTTTTTTAAAACCATTTCGTTATTTTGGCTTGAAATATCGTTTGTTGAAAATATAATCTGAATTTAGAAATGCTTTTTAAATGAAAAACTTTACGTTTAATAAACAAAATACATTTTTGAAATGAAGACGGCGTTTGGACGGCGAGCAGCGCATGCAAAATAACCCGTTCCCTTAATCCACGGCCCTTGTTATTGTGAGTCTAGGCCTACACAAATAAAAGTAGACAGTTTATAGTTTTTAATTATGTCTTGCTCTTATCTGTATGGATAAAAATGACGGAGCGTTCTGAGTCGTTTCCTCTGTCATTAAGGAAAAAATCCATCAGAACGCGTCGCACCTGCGCTTTCATCAGACAGAGGGGTATAGAAAACGTAGCCTATATTGTTTCGTAGGCTATGTTTAACTATGAGCCTATACTATTATTATTTTTTTAATTTAATGTGTTGATTATGAACGTGAGCACAACCTTCTACACAAACATTTGCAATAGAATCGCCATTGGCTAGTAATTATTTGTTTTGTTTCGTTTAGTCGCCAGACTGATATAGGCTATAGACCTACTTTTATAGAAATATATCTAGTATAGAAACATGGAAGTGTGACAGGCACATAGTATGCTAATTAAATTCTCTAATGTGGTTAGGTCATTTTCTACACAGCACAATACAACATTTGTCCTTATTATGATAAAATACATGTCGTTTTATGGCGTGCGGTGTGAGGCTGGGATTACATAAACCTAACAACCTTCGTAGCATTATTTTTGGAATGACTTATCAAGAGAGGGAAAAATGTTTTTAGTGGCATAACATCAGTTAATGGAAACGCCGTCATTTCGCTATATTTTTTTATCGACTATTAAGAAATATCACAAAAGTTTTGTGTAAATCTGTAGGCTAATGGAAAAAAAGCTTCAGACCGGCGAAAAAATGTGTTAAATGAATGAATTAGATTATGAAGAATGACGATTTCGTGCTTTTGCTTTTATACACACCTTCCGCAATCTATTTTTCAGTTACTTTTAAAAAGTGGTGGGGACATGTCCCACTCGTCCCACCCGTAAATTACGCCTATGTCTGTTAGTATGTTTATATGAAAAAAAGGTTTTTTTTTAAGAGAGAGAGAGGGAGTTTGTTAAGTTTAAGACACAAAATGTATTCATGCATATGTATACTTCTGTGCTGAATATTGTTTTAGATTGCACATGACCGTTCTTCAAAAGGAAAAGGGAACTCTTATTATGTAGTCCCCGGAAGTGTTGGAGTTGTGTGTTTTTTTTTCGAGAGCACGAAGGCTCAATAAAGGGGTTATCGTTGAACTACTGAGACGTGTATTTTTTTGTGTAACATTGGTAGCAGAGGATGGTTAGCAACTACAGAGTACCACCAATCTTTGATGAAGGAAAACCATATGAAAGTTGGAAGAATGAAGTCGCAATTTGGACCAGAGTCACGGAACTCGAAAAAAACCACACAACTCCAACACTTCCGGGGACTACATAATAAGAGTTCCCTTTTCCTTTTGAAGAACGGTCATGTCCAATCTAAAACAATATTCAGCACAGAAGTATACATATGCATGAATACATTTTGTGTCTTAAACTTAACAGATGAAGCTAAAACAATGGGCCCTGTGATGATTGTGTGCTGTCCTCCGCAGATGCTGCTGCTGTCTCAGGATTATGGGAAGCACTTGCTCGGGGTGGAAGATCTGCTACAGAAACATGCGCTGGTGGAGGCTGACATCGGCATACAGGCCGACCGCGTCAAAGCCGTCAACGCTAACGCACAGAAGTTTGCCGTGGATGAGGAGGGTAAGACGGCCTCTAGTTTTTGATTCGGTTTAGTGTGTTTATGCCATCAGGAACTGACTTAAAGCTACACTGTGTGATATTTTCCCCCATCTAGCGGTGAAAAGGTATATGACCATCCAGTGAATATTCGTTTCTGTTACTCTCAATTCCGATTTCGTTTTAACTCCTACGGTGGCTGATTTAGTCCAAGATTAATATGGCTTCCAGTTCGATCAAGTGATGAGGTTACTTTAGAAAACTATTATAATTTGCAGTTATTTAATTTGTCAGTTAACATGTAGGTTATGACATCTATGTAAAATGAATAATAGTTGTACTTTTTCATTATTTTTACCATTTTATTGCTAACATCAGCGATCAGGTTCCCAGACGAATGCAAGCTAATCTTAGTAAAGTAACTGTTATCTGTGCTATCGTTATTCTGTATATTGTACGACATCACTAGCGTAAGGCAAAGTTTACATTCTAGGCTATATCAGTCTCAAGCAATCCCCTCTTCACATTCGACACAGTGCCATCAGTGTTAAAACACCAAAGCGAAGCTTGAATTTACGGGTATGTCCCTCTTTGGCTACTGTACTTTCAAGATGGAGGGGCAACATGGTGACGCGCATTCGAACCCCTCACCCGTATGTATTTACAATGGCATATTATACACTTACGAGAATACTTTATTACTTGAAAGAAGTAAATATACATTAATGAGCACATATATTTTTGAAAGAACTAAGTGTTTTTAGCTAAGAATAAACTAAAAAAGTTACACAGTGTAGCTTTAAGTGTGACGGATGTTATTTAAATAATGCATAATATTCATAGAAATCATTATATACGGTTTGTTCTGATACTATACGGCTTTTAAATGACGCTTTTATCTAAAAAAGCAGTTTGTCAAATTCCAATTTTTTTAAGAAATCATATTCTTTCAGAGTAAGATCCAGAAAAGTCCAGACCGCTCATTTATTCTAGTGGGAGATCTTTTATGGTGATTCCAGCAGGTTCAGATTCAGACGGGTCCGGATTGGGTTTCGCAAGGTTCCCACGGTCACTGAAAATAACAGGAATTTAACAACTGATTTCCAGGCCAGGAAAAATCAGGGAAATGTAATAATTCTAGAAGCCATGGAAGAGTCTGGCTGTGCTGTAAATGGAGTTAAATCCTCGTTTGAGCCACGTTCAAATCTCAGTGCATTTTTTGGTTACACTTTTTTCCGCTCTGGCTCTTGTTTTGAATGATTTTATTCCTTTATTATGCCTGTTGTTGTCTGGGTAAAAAGTCGCTCAGCACAAAATAGATGCTCAACGTCTCGTTACACTCCAGGGCCCGTATTCTAAACGAATCTTAATGCAAAGAGAAGCTCCTAGTGACAACGAAAATTCTTTGAAATGTGGGCGTTTACTTAAAAAAATCCTAGTAAAGAAAAAAGTAATTCAGAAAGCATCTTAACCACATATTAACCGCTTGATGTGGTCATTTCCAGAGGTGGAAGTAACGAATTACAACTACTCACGTTACTGTAATTAAGTAGTTTTTTTGGAAATTTGTACTTTTCTGCTCCCAACCCAACTTTGAGAAGAGATTAACGGTGATATTTTTTTACCGCCCGATAAGAGTCTCCCGTTAACGCCGATAACGGCCCACCACTAATTTTTACCTAACAATAAAAATCCCCAACAAACTCCTATAATATATTTTTTTTAAAGGGTGGGAATCCTTTTTCCAGAAGCATATGGAATTGCAATTCTAGTCACTGTACATAATAATAGTGAAGCAGCTTGTGAAGAAAGAATAAAAGGGGTACTCTAGCGCTGGGAAGATGAATCTGTATTTAAACTGGGTCATTAATGAAGTAGAAATGTGAAGTTATTTTTGAATTTGGCGGCTTCTAGACTGAGAAAAGACAGAAAATAAATGTTTGTCTCATGGGGATGAAAG
Organism: Gobiocypris rarus; assembly: GCA_023029165.1. Lineage (NCBI taxonomy): Eukaryota > Metazoa > Chordata > Actinopteri > Cypriniformes > Gobionidae > Gobiocypris > Gobiocypris rarus. Next base: position 2,872,789 of record CM040931.1, on the reverse strand, counting down.
ACAACAATTCCCAGAATGCTCTTCACTGCCCTACTCTAGGCACTGCTACTGGCTGGATCACTTGCCGCATTCATTTTCAGAAAATCAGTTCAGTTCGAGACACTACAATTAAAAACTGAACGTGTCTGTTCGATATAAGGTGAGTGAGCCGATTGAGAATCACGCACAAACGCAGCAGGATCGGATTACATTCATCACATGAGCGGAGGTAATCGCGGGATTCGCATCACATGAGCTGAGGTAATCGCGGGATTCGCATCACATGAGCTGAGGTAATCGCGGGATTCGCATCACATGAGCTGAGGTAATCGCGGGATTCGCATCACATGAGCTGAGGTAAGCGGGATTCACATCACATGAGCTGAGGGAAGCGGGATTCGCGGCTGCATTCACAGTGCGTGATCAGTCTGGCGTGTGTTCAGTTCATGTCTTTGGAAGCTTAACTTTCATAGGAAGTTCATTTGAACAGTTGAAACACTCACTTTTCTCTCCACCGCTCCGTTTACATGAATCTCCGCAGCTCCGAGCGGCGCTGTGAGTGTGATGTTGAAAACATGTGGGAATAGCGCCTCCTGCTGGCTGTAGTCTTTAACCTCTGGACAAAAACTCCTCCGATGACGCAAAATGACGATATTTGCGTCATCGGAGGAATTTTTCCAGAAATAAAATACATAATTCTCTCGTCTCAGGGGGATATGAGGGGGAAAGTACGATAATTTGAATATACTCCCGGGTTTCTACTGATACAAAGCTTAATGCTAATCGCTGAAGTAACCCTTTAAAACCATCTGTGTGTTTTCCGTCCGGCTGCAGGCTACAAACCTTGTGACCCTCAGGTCATCCGTGACCGCGTGGCCCACATGGAGTTCTGCTACCAGGAGCTGACCCAGCTCGCAGCCGAGCGCCGCGCCCGCCTCGAGGAGTCCCGCCGCCTCTGGAAGTTCTTCTGGGAGATGGCCGAGGAAGAGGGCTGGATTCGCGAGAAAGAGCAGATCCTGTCCTCGGACGACTGCGGGAAGGATTTGACGGGAGCCGTCCGCCTGTTGAGTCAACATCGGGCCCTGGAAGATGAAATGAGCGGCCGTGCCGGTCACCTCCAGCTCACGGTGCGCGAAGGTCAAGTGATGGCTGACGCCGGGCACTTCGGTGAAGCCAAGATCCGTGAGCGTATTGCGGATGTCCAGGCGCAGTGGGCCGCTCTGGAACAGCTGGCAGCGGTGAGGAAAACCCGCTTGGAAGAAGCCTGCAGCCTTCACCAGTTCCAGGCCGATGCTGACGACGTGGACGCCTGGACTTTGGACGCGCTCCGAATCGTCTCCACCTCAGACGTTGGCCACGATGAGTTCTCCACTCAAGCGTTGGTCAGGAAACACAAAGACGCGTCGACCGAGGTGGCCAGCTATCGCCCAGTGATCGACGCCCTCCACGAGCAGGCACAATCCCTTCCTCCCGAACAGGCGCAGGCTGCAAACGTGAACGAGCGGCTGGCGGGCATCGAGGAACGCTATAAGGAGGTTTCAGAGTTGACCAGGCTGAGGAAACAGGCCCTGCAGGACGCCCTGGCGCTCTATAAGATGTTTAGCGAGGCGGATGCGTGTGAACTCTGGATCGATGAGAAAGAGCAGTGGCTCAACAGCATGGAGATCCCAGAGAAACTGGAGGACCTTGAGGTCATTCAGCACAGGTGAGAGCTTAAGTCTGTATCTTTGTGCCCAGATTTATCACACCAATTGGGGTGTGATGAATACGATGTTGAATAGTGCTAAACAATACAATTAATGATTCCTCCAGAATGTTTGGAATGAAAAGGTTAATCAGGAGTTTGTTTAGCACTCACAAAACGGGTAACCTTGGTCAAATTAACCGGATAAGGGTTAGCCAGCCGTCTCAAAACCACTCTGCCATATGAAAGTTGAGCTGTGAGTAAAGTTTGTCATGACAAACTTTAATGTTGGCTTGAAAAAGCCTAAAAATTTTAGTAGTTTAAAAAGAATTTTGAAGCCATTTTAAGTTTAAAATAGTTTTAAAAGCTTGAGGTTTGAAAGAGTTGTTTGAAAGTAACTTAAACAGTTTGAAACAGTTTTAAGTTTAAAATAGTTTTAACATTTTTAAGTATTTTTAAGTTTTGATTGTTTTAAAATCTTGAAACAGTTTAAGTTTTAAGAAGTATAAAAATATTTAATTTTGCAGCAGTTTTAAGTTTAAAATAGTTTAAAAATCTTGATTTGAAAAGCTTGAAACTGTTTTCATTTTAATAAGCCTAAGAATTCTTGTAGTTTAAAAATAATTTTGAAATCGTTTTAAGTTTAAAATAGTTTTAAAATCTTGAATTTTAAAGCAGTTTTAAGTTTAAAATAGTTTAAAAATCTTGAGGTTTAAAAGAGTTGTTTGAGAGTAGCTTTAACAGTTTGAAACAGTTTTAAGTTTGAAATAGTTTTAACATTTTTAAGTATTTTAAAGTTTTGATTGTTTTAAAAGCTTGAGGTTTAAAAAGTTTGAAGTATTTAAAAGAAATCTTGAATTTTTTAGCAGTTTTAAGTTTAAAATAGTTTAAAAATCTTGAATTTTTTAAGCATTTTAAGTTTGAAGTCATTTGAAAAGCTTGAAACTGTTTTCATTTTAATCACTCTAAGAATTATTGTAGTTTCAAAATAATTTTGAAATCGTTTTAGGTTTAAAATAGTTTTAAAATCTTGAATTTTGAAGCAGTTTTAATTTTGAATTAGTTTTAACATTTTAAAGTAGTTGCAAGTTTTGATTGTTTTAAAAGCTTGAGGTTTAAAAAGTTTCTTTGAAAAAAGAATCTTGAATTTCGAAGCAGTTTTAAGTTTAAAATACTTTAAAAATCTTAAATTTTTTAAGCATTTTAAGTTTGAAGTCATTTGAAATGCTTGAGTTTGGAAGACGTTTTAAGTTTGGAGAAGTTTAAACATTTTTAAATGGTTTGAAGTATTTTTAAAAGCTCAAGGTTTGAAAAGTTAAGTTTGAAATAGTTTAAACATCTTGAATTTTGAAACGGTTTCAAGTTTGAATAGTTTTAAAAGCTTGAGTTTAAAGAAGCTTTAAAGTTTGAAGCTGTTTTAAGTTTTAAAGTGTTCGTTTGAAAAGCTTGAAGCCGTTATACTAAAAGCTCAAGGTTTAAAGGTGTTTAGACCATGCAGTCTCTTAGACAGACTGATAATTCGACTGCTTTTCGGTTGCTGGGATGAAACGCTGATGATAGTGTAATGAAAATGTTTTCCAGGTTTGAGAGTCTGGAGCCTGAAATGAATAACCAGGCCTCACGTGTGGCCGTTGTCAATCAGATCGCCAGGCAGCTGATACACAACGGACACCCGAGCGAGAAAGACATCAAAACCCAACAAGACAAACTCAACACCAGGCAAGTCGTAGCATCTTATGTCTCTGTGTAGAGAGCAGTACTAGTATAACTGGTCACCAGGACATGTTACTGGATGCTCGGGGGGGAAAAATATGTTGTTTTTTAAAAACTGTATTCATTCTGTTTTTGTGTGTATGTAGTAAAACACCCACAGATGTAGCAGAAAACATTCTTCTGTCACTGGCCATAATTGAAATTATTAGGCATTAGGGCTGGGCGATATATCGAATATTAGCAATAATATCGCAATAATTTTGACGACGATGTAAAATTAGAAAATATCGTGAATATCGAATATTTCAAATTCAACATGCATACTTTCCCAAAAACATTACCAGATAACGCAGAGCTCTGCTTCCACCGTTCACTAAACATTGGAAGCAGAAGAGTAAATATATACGCACAGCGCATGACAAAGAAAGCCACAGAAACATGCGCGCATGAGAGCAATAACAGCGTGGCGCGGGACTCTGACCTGAAGCGCACACGCCTTTCAGTCAACATGCGATCGGGATTCAGCTCTTTCATGGATTATTGTGTTTCAATGGTCATCAAATGTAAGAATGCACGTCCTGGCGAGTATTAAACACAGTAGTGTGTGTCTTTACTGAACGCACACAGAGTTGAGTGAGGAATCGTGTGTTACAGTGTATTGGGTCCGTGCAGCTCTTAAAGGGCCGGAGCTCATATTCTGTGTGATTTAATGTTAATCAAGCAACAACGAAAATTAGAAAACCACCCCATGCTTGGCTAAACAACTGTAATATATTTATTAAGAATCAGTGTAGCCTATAGTTCATTTATAGAGAGAAGACTGAGCAGTTTTTTTTATATATATATTTTAGATTTTTGATTTATTTCTTGACTTGCTACTGTTAAATAGACCCACTGTAGCTGAAAATAAAGCACTGTTTTTGTCATATTGTTGTAATTTGCATGTTTTGCTTATGTTTAAAAAAAAAAAGATAAAATTAAAAATCTATTTTGTAATTATAAAAGCGCATAAATTGCTCGTATCATGATTTCAGATTTTGGTCATCCCAACCTGTCCAGTAAACGCAAACATTTTGTATTTAATTTGGTTCTATCTAAATAGTTTTTGTTGTTTTTAATGTAGGCAAAATATTTTTTTTTTACATTTATTTAAAAGCAATTGTAAACATATCGAGATATATAGAATATCGTAAAAATTTTGACAATATCAAGATTTTTTTTTTTTTAGATATCGCTCAGCCCTATTAGGCATTAAATACATGTGAGAAGTGAACAGACAGTTGTAACCTGGCTCAGAGGAAGATAGGTTGCAGTTTTTATGGTGATTAAAGGATAATGCAAGACTTCTTCGACTACTTCAAAAGTAAAAATGCTACGAAATGCACGGTTTTTGGAACCAGCACATTATTTCTTAGTGGAAAACCAGAGATTGTATTGCAGTGCATGTGTTTAAATACAGTCTGATGCTCATCCGCAGGTGGAGTCAGTTCCGTGACCTGGTGGACCAGAAGAAAGAGTCCCTGAACTCCGCCTTGGGCGTACAGAACTACCACCTTGACTGTAACGAGACCAAATCCTGGATTCGTGAGAAGACAAAAGTCATCGAGTCCACCCAGGAGCTGGGCAACGACCTGACGGGCGTAATGGCCCTGCAACGCAAGCTCACCGGCATGGAGCGTGATCTGGCTGCCATCGAAGCCAAACTGGGAGACCTCCGCGGTGAGGCGGATCGCTTGGCCGGCGAACATCCCGACCAGGCCAAAGCCATCACGGGACGGCTGGCGGAAATCACCGCCGTTTGGGAGGAGATGAAAGATACACTACAAAACCGTGAAGCGTCTCTCGGGGAAGCCAGCAAGCTCCAGCAGTTCCTCCGTGAGCTGGACGACTTCCAGTCCTGGCTGTCCCGTACACAGACGGCCATCGCGTCCGAGGACATGCCCAACACGTTAGCCGAGGCGGAGAAGCTTCTCGCCCAGCACGAAGGCATCAAGAACGAGATTAACAACTACGAGGAGGACTACCAGAAGATGAGAGACATGGGTGAGATGGTGACGCAGGGACAGACGGATGCTCAGTACATGTTCCTGAGACAGAGGCTCCAGGCTCTGGATACTGGATGGAACGAGCTTCACAAGATGTGGGAGAACCGGCAGAACCTTCTGTCACAGTCTCACGCCTATCAGATCTTCCTCAGAGACACCAAACAGGCCGAGGCCTTCCTCAACAACCAGGTTAGACAACACTAAATGTTTGGAATGTAAAAGGCTCCACCTTATGATCATTCTAATCTATCCATCCATTCATCCATCTAACTATCCATTCATCCAACTATTTGTCTATCCATCCATCCATCAATCCAACTGTCTGTTTATCCATTTATCTAACTCTCCATCCATCTAACTATCCATTCATCCAACTATTTGTCTATCCATCCATCTAACTCTCTATCTGTCCATCCATCCATCTAACTGTCCATCCATCCATCCATACATCCATTCATCCATCCAACTAACTCTCCAACCATCCATCCATCAATCCAACTGTCTGTCTATCCATTTATCTAACTCTCCATCCATCTATTTATCCATCCATCCATCTGTCCGACTCCCTTTCTGTCCATCCATCCATCTAACTCCATTCATTCATCCATCCAACCATCCATCCATCTAACTCTTTCTATCTATCCATCCATTGAACTGTCTGTCTATCCATCCATCTAACTCTCCATTCATTCATCCATCCATCCATTCAACTATCTGTGTATCCATCCATCTAACTCTCCATTCATTCATCCATCCACCCACCCATCAATATAACTCCATCAATCAATCATCCATCCATCCATCAATATAACTCCATCAATCAATCATCCATCCATCCATCAATATAACTCCATCAATCAATCAATCATCCATCCATCCATCTAACTCTTTCTATCCATCCATCCATTGAACTGTCTGTCTATCCATCCATCTAACTCTCCATGCATTCATCCATCCATCCAACTATCTGTCTATCCATCCATCTAACTCTCCATTCATCCATCCATCCAACGATCTGTCTATACATCCATCTAACTCTCCATTCATTCATCCATAAATCAAACTTTCTGTCTATCCATCAATCTAACTCTCCATTCATTCATCCATCCATCCATACAACTATCTGTGTATCCATCCATCTAACTCTCCATTCATTCATCCATCCATCTATCCAACTATCTGTCTATCCATCCATCTAACTCTCCATTCATTCATCCATCCATCCAACTTTCTGTCTATCCATCCATCTAACTCTCCATTCATTCATCCATCCATCCATTCAACTATCTGTGTATCCATCCATCTAACTCTCCATTCATTCATCCATCCATCCAACTATCTGTCTATCCATCCATCTAACTCTCCATTCATTCATCCATCCATCCATCCATCCATCAATATAACTCCATCCATCTAATTCTTTCTATCCATCCATCCATTGAACTGTCTGTCTATCCATCCATCATCTATTTATCTGTCCATTTATCCATCTAACTCTCTTTCCATCAATCTAACCATCCATCCATCTTTCTGTCAATCCAGCTAACTCTCCTTCTGTCCATCTATCCATCTATCCATTATCTATTTATTGTTCTATCTGTCAATCATTCATCTTTCTGTCTGTCTGAAACTATTTCAAACTCTTCACCAGGCTTTCTCAAGCCACCATCATCATTTGTCTTGATTCTGGTTCTGTTTTGTCTTCCTGTAGGAGTATGTTCTGGCCCATACCGAGATGCCCACCACCCTGGAAGGGGCGGAAGGTGCCATTAAGAAACAGGAGGACTTCATGACCACCATGGACGCCAATGAAGACAAGATCAACAGTGTGGTGGAGGCCGGTAGGAGACTGGCCAGCGACGGAAACATCAATGCTGACCGCATCCAGGAGAGAGTATCCTCCATCGATGACCGGTAACAGGACATCAAGTGCCTTAAAGTGAATAGGAATAATAGATAAAGGGTAGAGTTGACCTTCAACCTTTCACCTGCAGGCATAAGAAGAACCGCGAGGCGGCCGTGGAGCTGCTCATGAGGTTGAAGGACAACAGAGACCTGCAGAAGTTCTTGCAGGACTGCCAGGAGGTGAGCTGAAATATAAGACAAAGCCCAGAGAAATATGTCTTAACTAAACCAACTCCAACCTACTTTACCCACTTTAGAAGACTGGCAATATATGGACAAGATGGAGGGAATGTGTGGACCCAGAGAATTAGTAATTATATAGATGTCATCACATATAATTGTTAAATGTATGTGTGTGTGTGTGTTTTCCCTTCTGTGGTTATTATTTTTGTTTGGGTTCTGTTGCCATAACAAATTCATTTTGAAATGTATAGGAAGTCAGCTGGATTAAATGCATTCTATATGAGTCCTATAAACCAAAACCATAAAAAAATACAAAAATACCTAACTTGAGCTTTTTACATCCTAGCTCTCCCTGTGGATCAATGAGAAGATGTTGACGGCACAGGACATGTCCTACGACGAAGCCCGAAATCTGCACAGCAAATGGCTCAAACACCAGGCCTTCATGGCCGAACTGCAGTCCAACAAGGAATGGCTGGACAAAATCGAGAAGGTCAGTCATTAGTGCATTTATTTTAATTATCACTCATAAATAGGGATGGGTATCAGGTACCGGTTCTGTGTGTGTGTCTGCAGGAAGGGAAGCAGCTGGTCTCGGAGAAGCCGGAGACAGAAGCTATAGTGAAGGAGAAATTGGCGGCGCTGCAGAAGATGTGGACCGAACTGGAAACCACAACTCAGACTAAAGCCCAGTGTCTGTTCGACGCCAACAAGGCCGAACTCTTCACACAGAGCTGCGCCGACCTGGACAAATGGCTGGTGGGCCTGGAGGGTCAGATCCAATCCGACGACTACGGCAAAGACCTGACCAGCGTCAACATCCTGCTCAAGAAACAACAGGTTTGAGATGATCAGAGCTGACTTCTTGTGTTACTTCAGCATTTAGCATTAAGCTTTGTATCAGTAGAAACCCGGTAGTATATTCGAATGACCGTGCTTCCCTCCCTCATGTCCCCCTGAGATGAGAGATTTCTGTATTTATGTTTTATTCTGTGGCGGAAACAATCTTCCATACACACTCAATACAATAATGATAAAGAGATAGTTTCAAAAATTCAGTCTGATAACGATGAACGCAGTTTTTCTCCAGCTGATGAACGATAAAAACAGCCAATGGACAGCCAATCAGAATCCTTGCTCGGGCCTTTAAAGTGACAGACGTCCAAACTGCAGTGTGTGCTTGTCCTAAACTGGTGTAGACACTAATATAGTTATCTTTAATATCTTTAGTCATTTTGCATCTTATGTATTATGCCCTTCAAAGTCTTACCCCTTTTCCCCCAAGGCAGTGCTGGTGTCGGTTCGGAGCCATAGTGTAGTTTCAAATCAGTTATTTGTCTTTCCACACCCGAAGCACCAGCTCAGAACCAGGAAAAGTGGTTGTTAAGTAGCACCGAATCATTGCTGGTCTAGAAGAAAGAACCGCTGGTTCTTACTGAAACGGTTACCGTGACCAACAAGACAAACACAATCTTGTGACCGCCATTTTTGAAATAGCAGCTAATCGAGCTAACAGCTGCTTGATTGTAATCTCCGTCTATACAAATCACGGTGAGCTGCGCGAATGCTTTGGATTCGCGGTGTTTTGATGCAGGAACGTAAAGCCTTGTGCATCACTAGTAACGCAGCGTTCGCCATTGCTGATGGAAGGCTTGTTCGAGATGCATTGGCGCTGTGCAGACCGATTGCCGCATGACATCAAAGTGCGTGAATTTTTTTCCCAAACCAGTTGAGCGGAAATCCCACCCTCGAGCCGATTCTAAACATATCATTGGCTATGTCAATCACAATAATGACTGGCTACACCCAACCCTGATCCCTAAACCTACCCGTCACTGCAACCTCAGCCAATGAAACTGGTTACAGGGTGGGATTTCCGCTGAACGGGTTTGGGGAAAAAAATCATGCGGCGCTCTAGCCCGTGGAAAGGCAAACCGGTTCTTAGAAGGCTTGTCCCTGAACACATCCCTGAAATGTCTGCAGAGACCGTGTCAATTAGTTTCTTCTCTTCTCCCAAGGTTTATTTTTCTCCATTATGCCCTGATGGGGTTTTGGTTTCTTGCCACTGTCGCCTCTGGCTTTGCATGCTCAGTTGGGGACACTCAAATTTTGGTCTAAATTTTCAACTAAATATCCAAATAAAATGAATTAATAAACTAATTAACTATATCAACTATATCTCTGATCTGCCCGCATTATCACTATATGATAACTTGAAATGAGCTGATGACATCACCGTTTTCTTCAAAGCAAAAATTTTGCTGTTTAACACTGTCAAGCTGCTTTGAAACAATCGTCATTGTAAAAGCGCTATATAAATGAAGTTGACTTGACTTGGCCCGTCAGTCGAACCAACTCCGAACTGGCACTAGCACGGGCTTTGAACTAGCACCCGGTTCATTATGGTGGAAAAGGGGTATCAGTAACGCTTTGTGTAGTTCCTGACTCTATGAAACCCCTCCTTCTGAAAAGCACACTGTGCTCTGATTGGTCGGCTGGAGAAGTGTGTTGTGATTGGCCAGTTTCAACACACTACTAACTCAACCAGGCCCCGCCCCTTTATTCTACTTATGAATTATTATAATGAGGAATAATGTGATGTGTTCATTCCCGGGAGAAACTCAAGACTACAATGGAGGTGTTTATATTCTGATATTTCTTGTTCCAGATGTTGGAGAACCAGGTGGAGGTGCGTCAGAGGGAGGTGGAGGAGCTTCAGTCTCAAGCTCATGTGCTGAGACAGGAAGGGAAGGACACGGACGAGGTCGATGGACGCCGGGTCGAGGTGGAGCAGAAGTTCCAGGAGCTGCTGGACCCGCTGTTGAAAAGGAAAAACTTCCTCATGGCCTCACGCGAGATCCACCAGTTTAACCGCGACGTGGAGGATGAGATTGTACGTTTGCGTTCGAGTGTTTACCTGCTTGTGTGTGTACAGCAGATGTGTAACGGATAGTTTCTCCACAGCTTTGGGTTGAGGAGAGGATGGCTCTTGCTACGTCAACAGACCATGGCAACAATTTACAGACTGTTCAGCTACTCATCAAGAAGAACCAGGTAATGTGTTTAGGGTTAACAAGCACTCACAGATTCAAAGAGCAGTTCAACACACACTTTACACCTGCCTTACATCCATCCACAGACGTTACAGAAGGAGATCCAGGGCCATCAGCCTCGCTGTGACGATATATTCGAGCGCAGCCAGAGCATCCTGAAGGCCGACAGCCCCAACGTGGAGTCGATCCGAGCCCGTCTGTCCGACCTGCAGCAGCTGTGGAGCCTGATTATCCAGGAGACGGAGAAGCGCCACTCCAGACTCGAGGAGGCCCATAAGGCCCAGCAGTACTACTTCGATGCGGCTGAAGCTGAAGCCTGGATGAGCGAGCAGGAGCTCTACATGATGTCTGAAGAGAAGGCCAAGGTTTGTGCATCGGTGCTACTATGAGACACTTGCTCACGCTGCAGTGAGAGAGATCATATTAGGCGGTAAAACATGGTACTCAATCAGGAACACCAGATTTAGGATGATGTCATTGATAGGCGATGCACGGTCCGTGTCCTGGTTAAAATGTCGTATTTCTCTAGATTTAAACATTCTTGGAAACATTTGGGATAATGTCAACCAAATATTTTTTGGATATTTTAATTGTGCCTTTAATCTTATTTTAACTCTAAAACTGACCTTCATTCTGAATCTGTATCTAAATATGATTCTGACTTGAATATTTCTCTGATTTAGACTCTGACTCTAAAATTGACTTAAATCTGGATTTGATATTTCGTATACTCCTTTTCTGAAGTGTTGCCTCGTTGTTGTTGTTCTCAGGATGAGCAGAGTTCAGTGGCCATGCTGAAGAAACACCAGATCTTGGAGCAGGCGGTGGAGGATTATGCTGAGACTGTGCACCAACTCTCCAAGACGAGCCGAGGCCTGGTGGCCGCCAACCACCCTGAGAGGTATGGATGGATGGATAAAACGAAGGATGGATGGATAGATAGAATGATAGATGGATGATGGATAGATGGATGGAACGATGTGTGGATGGATGGAATGATGAATAGATGGAGGGAGGGATGGATGGATGGATGGATGGATGGATGGATGGATGGATGGATGGATGGATGGATGGATGGATGGATGGATGGATGGATGGATGGATGGATGGATGGATGGATGGATGGATGGATGGATAGATAGATAGATAGATAGATAGATAGATAGATAGATAGATAGATAGATAGATAGATAGATAGATAGATAGATAGATAGATAGATAGATAGATAGATAGATAGATAGATGGATGGATGGATGGATAGATAGATAGCTGGATGAATGGAACAGTGGGTGTATAGATAGATAGATAGATAGATAGATAGATAGATAGATAGATAGATAGATAGATAGATAGATAGATAGATAGATAGATAGATAGATAGATAGATAGATAGATAGATAGATAGATAGATAGATAGATAGATAGATAGATAGATACATTTACATTTACATTTACATTTAGGCATTTAGCAGACGCTTTTATCCAAAGCGACTTACAACATAGGAGTACAGGAAGCGATCGGTCATGAATAGGCGCAAACGCAAAAGTGCCTTAAATACCAAGCTTTGGATATCACATAGAATAAGCTTAAGCTAGAATAGGAAGGAATAAAGAGAAGAATAAAGAGAAGAGGTTTTTTTTTTTTTTTTTTTTTTTATGATAAGTGTTCACGGAAGAGATGAGTTTTAGCTGTCTTTTGAATGATGACAGTGATTCTGCCATCCGGATGGAGGTAGGAAGATTGTTCCACCAGCCAGGAGCGGTGAATGAAAAAGTTCTGGAGAGGGATTTCATGCCTCTCTGTGATGGTACCATAAGCCTACGCTCCTTACCTGGCGAAGGCTTCTGGTAGGAGTGTGACTCGTAGGGCGAGTGAAATATGCTGGTGCCGACCCTGTGGTGGATCCATGGAGTGTCAAGGCCTTGAACTTGATGCGGGCATCAAGTGGCAGCCAGTGCAGAGAGATGAAGAGAGGTGTGACATGGGCCCTTTTGGGCTCATTGAATACAAGACGTGCTGCAGCATTCTGAATCAATTGAAGAGTTTTGATTGCACACGATGGAAGACCAGCCAGAAGCGCATTGCAGTAGTCAAGCCTAGAAATGACAAGGGCCTGGGCGAGAAGTTGTGTTGCATGCTCTGTAAGGAACGGTCTGATCTTCCTGATGTTGTGCAGAGCAAACCTGCATGATCGAGCTGTCTTTGAAATGTGGTCTTTGAAGGACAGCTGGTCGTCAAAGATTACTCAAGATTTCTGACCGACCCTGAGGGGTAATCAGAGATGAACCTTGCTGGATGGTGAAGTTGTGTAGTAGAGTCGGATTGGCAGGGAAGGCGAAACTCAGTCTTAGCCAGGTTGAGCTGGAGGTGGTGTTCTTTCATCCATGCCGAGATGTCTGCCAGACAGCTTGAGATGCGTCCATTTACTGTGGGGTCATCTGGTTTAAATGAAAGATAGAGTTGAGTGTCATCAGCATAGCAATGGTATGAGAAGCCATGTGCCTGTATGATGGGTCCCAGTGACGTAGTGTAAATGGAGAAGAGTAGAGGTCCCAGCACTGAGCCCTGAGGAACCCCGTGGTCAATTGATGTGCTTTGGATACCTCACCTCTCAGGCAACCTTGAAAGACCTACCTGTGAGGTAAGACTCAAACCAGTGGAGTGGAGTCCCTGTGATGCCCAGTGATGAGAGGGTGGACAGAAGAATCTGGTGATTCACTGTGTCAAATGCAGCAGATAGATCGAGGAGGATTAGGACTGATGATCTGGAAGCAGCTTTTGCCATCCGAGGGCTTCAGTGACTGACAGTAATGCAGTCTCTGTTGAGTGGGCCTTTTGAAACCTGACTGGTTAACGTCCAGCTGATTTGACTGTGAGAGGAAAAATGAAACCTGGTTGAGAACAACCCGCTCAAGTGTTTTTGCTATGTAAGGCAGGAGAGAAATAGGTCTGTAGTTCTCTAGAAGTGATGTGTCTAGAGTGGGTTTCTTAAGCAGTGGGGTGACCGGGCCTGCTTGAATGTGGTAGGAAAAAGCCAGTGCTGAGAGATGTGTTGATGATGTGTGTGAGTGCTGGTAGAAGTGTGGGAGAGATGGCTTGTAGAAGGTGTGAGGGGATAGGATCTAGAGGGCAGGTGGTGGGATGGCTGGAGAGGAGAAGTTTAGATACTTCTGCCTCAGTGAGTGTAGAGAAGGAGGAGAGAAGATGTTTGGCTGTGGGTGTGGCTGATCTGAAATCCTGTGTGTGCGGGGTGGGAACTGACTGCTGATGGTTGTAGTTTTAGTTGTGAAGAAGTGGGCAAAGTCATCTGCAGATAAGGAGGTGGTGGGAGGTGGTGGAGGTGGACAGAGGAGAGAGTTGAATGTTCTGAAGAGTGTGCGTGTGTTAGAGGTGGTGTTGATTTTGTTGTGGAAAAATGAGGATTTAGCCACATGGACATCATCTGAAAATGATGAGAGCAGAGATTGATATTTACCCAGGTCAGACGGGTCATTAGATTTTCGCCATTTTCTCTGCTGCCCTTAGTTTTGTCCGGTGTTCACGAAGAACATCAGATAACCATGGGTTAGCAGGAGTGGGGCGTGCTGGCCTAGAAGACAGAGGGCAGATACTATCTAGACAAGAAGTTAAAGTAGAGCATAGAGTGTCTGTTGCAGTGTTGACATCCATGGATGAGAACTGTGTGGGTGAGGGAAGAGAGGATGACACAGCGGAGGAGAGATGAGAGGGAGAAAGAGGCGTGGGTTTAGTCTGAAAGTAACTGGTTGTGGGATTGGGAATGCGGGGCAGTAAGTTGTAGATTAAAAGTGATGAAGTAATGGTCTGAGGTGTGTAGGGTTTGACCAGGATATTATCTGTAGTGCAGTTGCGTGTATATGAGGTCAAGTTGGTTACCAGATTTGTGGGTGTGTGAGGTGACATGTCGTTTGAGATCGAATGAGGCTAGGAGGAGTGGAAGTGTGTAGCATATGGTTTGTCCAGGTGAATATTGAAGTCGCCAAGAATTAGAAGTGGGCTGCCATCCTCCGGAAATGAGGACAGCAGCACATCTAGTTCCTCAACAAAGGAGCCCAATTGACCTGGGGACGGTAAATGACTACAAGATGGATTTTAACGGGAGTTGAGACTGTAATAGCATGGTATTCGAATGAGTTGTTGTTGCATAGAGAGGTGTGGGTTGAGTATTTCCAATTGTTAGTAATGAGAAGACCTGTTCCTCCGCCCTCCCAGTGTGACGAGGGTGTGAGAAAGAGAAATTGTTAGAGAGAGCAGCAGGGGTTACTGAGTCATCTGGACGGATAGATAGATAGATAGATAGATAGATAGATGATGGATGGATGAATGGATGAAACGATAAATAGATGGATGGCTGGAGGAATGTAAGGAACGATGGATGGTTGGATGGATGAATGGAATGGTGGGTGGATGGAATGATAAATAGATTATGGATGGAACAATGGATGGATGGATGAATAGTTGGATGATGGATGGATGGATGGATGGATGGATGAATTGTTGGATGATGGATGGAGCGATGAATGGATGGATGGATGGATGGAAC
The DNA here is from genome assembly GCA_023029165.1 of Gobiocypris rarus. Classification (NCBI taxonomy): domain Eukaryota; kingdom Metazoa; phylum Chordata; class Actinopteri; order Cypriniformes; family Gobionidae; genus Gobiocypris; species Gobiocypris rarus. Next base: position 2,857,664 of record CM040931.1, on the reverse strand, counting down.
GATGAATGGATGGAACAATGGATGGATGAATGGATAGATGGAACAATGGATAGATGGATGGATGGAACAGTGGATGGATGGAACAATGGATGGATGGATGGAACGATGAATGGATGGAACAATGGATAGATGGATGGATGGATGGATGGATGGAACGATGAATGGATGGATGGATGGATGGAACGATGAATGGATGGAACAATGGATGGATGGATGGATGGATGGATGGATGGATGGATGGATGGATAAATGGATAGATGGAACAATGGATGGATGGATGGATAGGACAATAGATAGATGGAACAATGGATGGATGGAACAATGGATAGATGGATGGATGGAACAATGGATAGATGGATGGATGGATGGATGGATGGAACGATGAATGGATGGAACAATGGATGGATGGATGGATAGATGGATGGATGGATGGATGGATGGAACAATGAATGGATGGAACAATGGATGGATGGAACAATGGATAGATGGATGGATGGAACAATGGATAGATGGATGGATGGATGGATGGATGGATGGATGGATGGATGGATGGATGGAACAATGGATGGATGAATGGATAGATGGATGGATGGATGGATGGATGGAACGATGGATGGATGGAACAATGGATAGATGGAACAATGGATGGATGGAACAATGGATGGATGGAACAATGGATATTGAAATTAACCCTGACTGTGTGTGTGTGTGTGTGTGTGTGTGTGTGTGTGTGTGTGTGTGTGTGTGTGTGTGTGTGTGTGTGTGTGTGTGTGTGTGTGTGTGTGTGTGTGTGTGTGTGTGTGTGTGTGTGTGTGTGTGCCGCAGCGAGAGGATCGGCATGCGTCAATCACAGGTGGATAAGCTGTACGCTGGACTGAAGGACCTATCAGAGGAGAGGAGAGGCAAACTGGAGGAGAGGTTCCGCCTCTTCCAGCTGAACCGGGAGGTGGACGATCTGGAGCAGTGGATAGCCGAGAGAGAGGTGGTGGCTGGATCTCACGAGCTCGGCCAAGACTACGAACACGTCACTGTGAGTCAGAAAACACAATTCTAGCACCTCTTTGTCCACCCCTTTTATCTTATAACACGTGTGTTTGTTTTCCTCTCTACTACAGATGCTGCAGGAACGCTTCCGTGAATTTGCTCGGGACACCGGAAACATCGGTCAGGAGCGCGTGGATGGTGTCAACCGCATGGCGGACGAGCTCATCAACGCTGGCCACGCCGACGCCGCGACTGTGGCCGAGTGGAAGGACGGTCTGAACGAGGCCTGGGCCGATCTGCTGGAGCTCATCGACACACGCACGCAGATTCTCGCCGCTTCCTACGAGCTGCACAAGTTCTACCACGACGCCAAGGAGATCCTGGGCCGCATCCTGGACAAGCATAAGAAGCTTCCGGAAGAGCTGGGCCGAGACCAGAACACGGTGGAAACCTTGCAGAGGATGCACACCACATTTGAGCATGACATCCAAGCTCTTGGGACGCAGGTGCGTCGGTCAGATACAAAAACACACACAGATATTAAGACACTAAGTGCACCATCCTTTATGTTAAAGGAACACTCCACTGTTTTTAGAAATAGGGCTTATTTAACTTCTTTCCTACATTTAGATATATGGGGAAATGCATTTTGTCTCAGTGCATGCATTGTTTTAGTTTGGCAGTCGCCGCTTAAGCAGCTTAGCATAATGAATGGAATCCTATGTTGCCAGCTAGCATGTCCCGAGTAAAAGTGATCCAAAAAAAAAATGGGACTATATTATGGAGAAGCACAGGCGAAGCACTGCTACTTGGGTGCAGAGATATCACGCAACACATGCACAACATACGCCGGTATGTTGACGGTTTGAAGTTGTGGGATTTCCTGTGTTGCGTGATATCTCTGCAGTAGCAGTGCTTCGCCTGTGCTTCCCCATAATATAGTCCCAAGTCAATCTCTGCCTAGGAAATCACCTAGTCTTAATCTGCATCGCTATTTGTATTAGTTGTGAATACGCAGGCCACAAGAAGTAATTAGGTGGGTGGTGGGGGGGTTTGGATCACTTTTACTCGGGACATGCTAGCTGGCAACATAGGATTCCATTCATTATGCTAAGCTAAGCTAACAGTCCCTGTTTAAACGTCTAGGATAAAAGAGACACATAACATAAAGGATGGATTCTGTTTATTTAACAGAATTTACTCACAAAATAAAGAAAGAGATGGGGAGCGCAATAACTAAGGAAACTAATCAAACTAAAGAAAGAAGTCTACCCACTCTAAACAAAAAGTATAACTAAATAATAAAAGACAAAGTTGAGTGAATGGCTTGTGATGTCACCTGCTGGCAGAGAGAGAGTGTGTAATCTGCCTTTCCAGCTTGTGGAACTGATATGTCCCAGCCTCACCGGCTTAACCAATCCAGAGCTGGGGAAAAAGGAAATCATTAAATACAAATAATGCACTCGGGCTGGGCGTAACACCCTGCCAAACTAAGACAATGCATGCACTCAGACAAAAATGCATTTGCCCACATATCTAAATGTAGGAAAGATGTTGAATAAGCCCTATTTCTAAACACGCTGGAGTGTTCCTTTAAAATAGGGCCCTAAAGCCTAGTTGGCTGCTACACAAGGTGTTTGACTCACTGCTGCCCCCTGCTTGTGTCCTCAGGTCAGGCAGTTGCAGGAAGATGCGGTGCGCCTGCAGTCAGCATATGCTGGAGACAAAGCCGACGACATCCAGCGGCGTGAGGGCGAGGTGCTGGAGGCCTGGAGGAGTCTTCTGGAGGCCTGCGAGGGCCGACGGGCACGACTGCTGGACACCGGAGACAAGTTCCGCTTCTTCAGTATGGTGCGCGACCTCATGCTCTGGATGGAGGACGTCATCCGCCTTATCGAGACCCAGGAGAAGCCTAGGTGTGTGCCTGAACGGTAGTTAAATGTGACAAACACAAGGTTTTTGGTGTGTTTGGATTTTCCAGATCAGCCTGGAGGTTTCATGCTTTCATTTCCTCAGGGATGTGTCATCTGTGGAGCTTCTCATGAACAACCACCAGGGTATCAAGGCTGAAATCGATGCCCGCAATGACAGTTTCACGGCCTGCATCGAGCTGGGCAAATCTCTCCTGGCACGGAAACACTACGCATCTGAGGAGGTGGGTACCACCCGACCGACCGCACACGCCGCTTTAAGAGATATCTCGTTCCGGTCCTTCATGTCTATTTACCCATCCCACAGATTAAGGAGAAGTTGCTGCAGTTGACGGATAAGAGGAAAGATATGATTGACAAGTGGGAGGACCGATGGGAGTGGCTAAGACTGAGTGAGTATGAGAGGAAAGACTTCTGAATATAAATACAAAAATTAAATAAATATAGCATAAAGCTAATATAATTTATTAATATAAATAATATATCCGTATTGATATATTAAATGTATTATTTCAGGCATTTAATATATTAATATTAGTATTAAAAAGGTATATATTAATATAAATAGTATATTAAATGTTTTATGTCAGTATACAATTAAATAAATAAATGCAAGATTAAGATTATTATACTAATACAAATATAGGTTAATATAATATTTCAGTAAAATCATTAAATTAAATAAATGTTATTATTAATATTATTGATATATTAATATAAAAGTATTGTCATTAATATAGTATGTTAATATAAATAATGTCTTCATATTAATATATTAAATGATATTATTTTAGTACAAATATAAATAAATACATGTAAGGGTAGTATAAAACTAATATAAATAATAGATTTAATATATTAAATGTAGTATTTTAGTAAAACTGAATTAAGATTATTATAGAAACTACACTATATTAATATATGTATATCAATTAAATATGTTTAATATAATTCACTGTAATAAGGTTAGTATAAAACTAATATAATAATATACATGAACAATAATATAAAAATAATCAATTAATTTAAATAATATATTTGAATTTTAATTAAATAAATGTGTTATATTAGTAAAAAACTAATATAAACAAAAAATATTTATTGGTTTAAATAATATATTTATATTAATATATTAAATGTATTATTTTAGTAAATAAATAAAATATATTAATTTAGAATAAAATTCTAAATATAAATATTTATACATATAAAATAAATGTATTATGTTAAGTACACAAATTAACTTAAATGTAATATATTAAGACTAGTAAATATATTTAATTAATATAGAAGTAATATATTTGTATTAATATATGAAATGTATTAGTGTTTGTCCATTGGTCAAGTGAGATTTCACAATGGCCTGTCCGACATATATCAGTTTAACTAAATTATGATTTCATGATTCATACAGTGTGGATTTAAGGTTATAAAGGACGGAGTTTCCCAGCTGATGTGATCCGAAGGGATCGGTTCCTTCTTAAAGTGCCCTCTATTTGACACTTTGTGACCATAGACTGTAAAATATGTGTCCGTGATGTCATCCGTTGGTTTTAGCGGATAACAGAAAATGGGCAAAGAGGCGGGACATGGGCGGAGCTAAAGTGATGACTAACAGACAGCCCACCTGTCACTCAAAGTGGCCACGCCCTTAATTATGCAGAACTTTAAGGCTTTATATAATGTAAACGAATGAGTTATAAAAACATTCCCCCTCTCACAGTCGTCATGAAGGGCAAAATTAGCCGTTTAGACCAAAACCACAGTTTGTCCCAGGCTGTAAACATGTTTTATTCTGCTGTAAAGTTGGGCATTTTAACATGAGCTCAATGAGATTCTGCTCCTTCTGGAGCCGGTCTCTAGTGGCCAGTGGAGGAACTGCAGTTTAAGTCACTTCCGTATCGGCTTCAGGAGAGACTGGAGGAGGAGCCGCTTGTTTGGGACTTCCCATGAT
>CM040931.1:2842795-2850295 GCA_023029165.1 Gobiocypris rarus | reverse complement strand
GTGTGTGTGTCCACAGGGAAGGAGAGCAGATTGCCCAGAACGGACTTCCATCAGACCAGGACTCGCCACGGGTTAGTTACCGCTCCTGTACCTACCCACAATACACTAGCAGTCAACAAACACCACGAACCACCGGTCAGGGACACTAACAGTTCCCACAATGCTCTCTGATGACTCCAGACGTGATACAGCCGTTTATTAGGCTATCAGAAGGATAATGACAATGTATCTTAATAACTTCTGTGTGTTTTGTGGACATTAAAATGACGACACCAGTGGATAATGACGTGCCCGGCTCTTAGTTTGAGAAAGCCCAGTGGAGCTCATCTGTGACCCTGGGGCCCGACACCAGTCCTGCGTCTCACGGGTTCCTCTGGGGCAATAATACAATATATAGGTCAAAATTATCAATTTTTCTTTTATGCCAAAAATCATTCGGATATTAAGATCATGTTCAATAAGTTTCCTGCCGCGTATGCAAGGCTAAGGTCTTCATTTGGACAACTTTAAAGGAGATTTTCTCAATATTTCGATTTTTTTGCACCCTCAGATTCCAGATTTACAAATATTATCCTATCCTTAGAAACCACACATCAACGGAAAGATGATTTATTCAGCTCTCAGATGATGTATAACTCTCATTTTCAATCAGATTGACCCTTATGACTGGTTTTGTGGTCCAGGGTCACATACTCTTATTAATTCCCCCATGCAAAAATGAGTGTGTAAAGTAACCGAACTGCTGGATGGATGAACTTCTGATTATGTGTTAGGAAATAAGGAACTTAATTCCTGCCAGTGAAGTTCTCTCCGTGTGGTGCGTAATAGACTTCCATTATAAGTGCATTACTGTAAACACTGATAATTACTGTAAAAGTGAAGTGTGCTTCCTCCTGTGCTTCTCCCTTTGAATCCAGAGCATTGATATTTAAATTAGTGCAAATGATCTGCCATTTTTGATAGTTTGGTTTTGTTTCCCTGTGTTTTGTTTGTGATGTGAGCTTTAAACATGTTGAGTCTGATTTTGTTTGTTTGAGGTGATTCACCATAAAATGATCTGAACACACTGTATGGTGGCTCTGTTGTCATGCACTTCCAGTGTGGCTTATAAACCGATTCTTTCTCTACAGTTTGTATGATTTATGTGTATATGCACCGATCAGGCATAACATTATGACCGGTGTATAACACTGATCTCTTCATCACGGCTCCTGTTAGTGGGTGGGATATATTCGGCAGCAAGTGAACATTTTGTCCTCAAAGTTGATGTGTTAGAAGCAGGAAAAATGGGCAAGCGTAAGGATTTGAGCGAGTTTGACAAGGGCCAGATTGTGATGGCTAGACGACTGGGTCAGAGCATCTCCAAAACTGCAGCTCTTGTGGGGTGTTCCCGGTCTGCAGTGGTCAGGATCTATCAAAAGTGCTCCAAGGAAGGAACAGTGGAGAACCGGCCACAGGGTCATGGGCGGCCCAGGCTCATTGATGCACGTGTGGAGCGAAGGCTGACCCGTGTGGTCCGATCAAACAGACGAGCTACTGGAGCTCAAACTGCTCAAGAAGTTAATGCTGGTTCTGATAGAAAGGGTCAGAATACACAGAGCATCGCAGTTTGTTGCGTATGGGGCGGCACAGCCGCTGACCAGTCAGGGTGCCCATGCTGACCCCTGACCCCGCCGAAAGCACCAACAGTGGCACGTGAGCATCAGAACTGGACCACGGAGCAATGGAAGAAGGTGGCCTGGTCTGATGATCACGTGTTCTTTTACATCACGTGGATGGCCGGGTGTGTGTGCGTGGCTTATCTGGGGAACACATGGCCCCAGGATGCACTATGGGATATGAGCATGCCTCAACCGTTCAGGGCTGTTTTGGCTGCAAAAAGGGGTACAACACAATATTAGGTCAAAATGTTATGCCTGATCGGTGTATACAACGGTTTTATCTGTGATGTGATTATCGAGACTTCACTGGCGGCTCACAGATGTTAGTGTTGAGCGGGTGAAGATGAACTAAAGAGCTTTTGTTTGAGTTCCTGAACGGGGTTTTAGCGGAGCAGGACGCGGCTCGGGGTCCCGTCAGACGGGCGCTGTGGTACAGTAACACATCTGGAGTGAACTCTGTGTGCTGTTGCTTTAAGCATGACGCGTCTTTCAATCGGTTCCTGAACGGATTGATCCTCAGACGATGTTTCCTGACGCTCTGCAGTGACTGTAGATCCATAGTTTTCCATCTTGCATGATCTTTTTACATTTAGAGTCAACATGGAACGGCATTCAAAACCTTATTAATCACGTTATGTCATGTATTTCAAATATTTTCCGACATTAATAACATTATCCAATAGTATTATGAATAAATAGAATTTATTAATATATTTGTTTTTATATATTAAATGTATTATTTTAGTAAAAATATGATTTATTACTATAGATAATAAAACAATATTAATATATTAATAAAGCTAATTTAAAGAGGTATAATTTAATATAAATACTTTGTTTATATAAATATGTTAAATTTATTATTTTATTTTATAAAAAATAGCATAACTTGTATAAATAAATATGATTTATTAATATACTTTATTACTATCTTCAGTTTTTTATTTTAGTTAAAATAATTAAATTAATATATTGTATTAATATATTAATATAATATAAATACTTTATTATAATATATTTAGTTTTTTATTTTAGTAAAATAATTAAATTAAATGTATATATTAAGATTAGATTAAAGCTAATATAAAGAAATATAATTTAATATAAATACTACGAAATGCATTATTTTTTTAAGTAAAAATATAATTTATTAGTAATATATATTAATATATTAAATGTATTATTTTAGCAAAAATATTTAAATTATATTAATACATTAACATTAGTATAAAACTCATTAATAAATATAATTTATTAATATAAATACTTTATCAATATATTTTATTTTAGTAAAAATAATTTTAAATAAAATTAATATATTATGATTGGAATAAAGCTAATATATAAATATATTAAAATGTATTGTTTTAGCAAAAAATGTATTTAATATATTAAGATGGCTTATAAATAATATATTAATATTAATACATTAAATGTATTATTTTTGTAAAAACAAATTATATAAGTTTAAAACGAATATAAATCTAATTTATTAATATAAATACTTTATTATTTTATAATTATTATATTATTTAGTAATTAATATATTAAATGTGTTATCTTAGTAAAAAATGAATAGTATAATATTAATATAAATACTTTATGTTAATATATTAAATGTATTTAAGTAAATCGAATACTATTAATATATTTGGTATACAATTAATATAAATATAATTAATATATTACATTTATTGTTCTAGTAAAATAATATATATTCTAATATATTAAGATATAAATAAGTATAATCTATTAATATAAAGAATATATTTCCTGTATCCAATAGCGTGCATGTCTTCGTTAATGTCACAAAAAGGAAGTTAATAAATCAGGAACAAACTAAATATGCTGAATATTGAGTTCATGTTGACCTTTTAGTGTTTTTTCACTCCATTTTAATGAGATTCTCTCATCTCTTAATCAGCCAAAGTGATTTCCCTCCTAACGGTCTGTGAAACGGCTCTGGCAGAACTCCTCCTGTGTGTGTGACTGACTCTGCTCTCTGAGGTAAACCTGATGTGTGTGTGTGGAGTAACGCTGGCCGTGTGTCCCGCAGGATGGAGTGGACGGTGAGATGAACGGAGTGGCCGAGAGGAGCTCGAAGGAGCCGAGTCCCATCCCGTCACCGAGCGCGGACAGACGGGGCAAAGGCAGCCAGTCCGCGACGCTGCCGGCTAAAGGTCAGGAGACGCCGTCCGCGCAGCTGGAGGGATTCCTGCACCGCAAACACGAGTGGGAGGGGCACAACAAGAAGGCGTCCAGCAGGTACGACAGCTACGGGCCAGAACACACTCAGTTAAAAGCACACTATGTATGCTAGCAAGCATGCTAATTCATGCTAACATCATGTAATCAATGTTAAAACCCGATTCATGTTAGCAAAATGCTAATTTGTGTTAGCAAAGTGCTAAAACATGCTAATTAATGCTAACATGCTATAGGTTGCAAAGCGTTAAATCATGCTAACAATGTGTGCTAAAACATGTTAATCCATGCTAGCAATGTTGCAAAACATGTTAAAACATTTTACCAAAATGTTAATTTCTTGCTAGCAAAGAGTTAAAACATGTTAGCAAAATGTTAATTCATGTTAAAGCATACTTATTCATATTAGCATTGTGTTAAAACATGCTAATCCATGTTATCGAGGTTGCAAAACATGTTATCAAACATGTTAATTCATGTTAGAAACATGTCTAAAAATTAAAAAAAAAAGTTAAATCATGCTAAGAAAGTGTTAAAACGTGTTACCAATGTGGTAAAACATGTTAATTCATGTTAACAACGTGGTAAAACATGTTACCAAAATGTTAATTCATGCTAGCAAAGAGTTAAATCTTGTTAGCAATGTGGTAAAACATGTTAGCAAACATATTACTTCATGCTAGTAAAGTGTTAAATCATGTTAGCAATGTGGTAAAACATGCTAATCCATGTTATCGAGGTTTGCAAAACATGTTACCAAACATGTTAATTCATGTTAGAAACATGTCTAAAAAAAATTACAAAATGTTAAATCATGCTAAGAAACTGTTAAAATCTGTTACCAATGTGGTAAAACATGCTAGCAAACATGCTAATTCATGCTAACATCATGTAATCAATGTTAAAACCCGATTCATGTTAGCAAAATGCTAATTTGTGTTAGCAAAGTGCTAAAACATGCTAATTAATGCTAACATGCTATAGGTTGCAAAGCGTTAAATCATGTTAACAATGTGTGCTAAAACATGTTAATCCATGCTAGCAATGTTGCAAAACATGTTAAAACATTTTACCAAAATGTTAATTCATGTTAAAGCATACTTATTCATATTAGCATTGTGTTAAAACATGCTAATCCATGTTATCGAGGTTGCAAAACATGTTATCAAACATGTTAATTCATGTTAGAAACATGTCTAAAAATTTAAAAAAAAGTTAAATCATGCTAAGAAAGTGTTAAAACGTGTTACCAATGTGGTAAAACATGTTAATTCATGTTAACAACGTGGTAAAACATGTTACCAAAATGTTAATTCATGCTAGCAAAGAGTTAAATCTTGTTAGCAATGTGGTAAAACATGTTAGCAAACATATTACTTCATGCTAGTAAAGTGTTAAATCATGTTAGCAATGTGGTAAAACATGCTAATCCATGTTATCGAGGTTTGCAAAACATGTTACCAAACATGTTAATTCATGTTAGAAACATGTCTAAAAAAAATTACAAAATGTTAAATCATGCTAAGAAACTGTTAAAATCTGTTACCAATGTGGTAAAACATGCTAGCAAACATGCTAATTCATGCTAACATCATGTTATCAATGCTAAAACCCGTTTCATGTTAACAAAATGCTAATTTGTGTTAGCAAAGTGCTAAAACATGCTAATTAATGCTATAGGTTGCAAAGCGTTAAATCATGTTAACAATGTGTGCTAAAACATGTTAATCCATGCTAGCAATGTTGCAAAACATGTTAAAACATTTTACCAAAATGTTAATTTCTTGCTAGCAAAGAGTTAAAACATGTTAGCAAAATGCTAATTGATGTTAAAACATACTTATTCATATTAGCATTGTGTTAAAACATGCTAATCCATGTTATCGGGGTTGCAAAACATGTTAGCAGACATGTTCATTCATGTTAGAAACATGTCTAAAAAAATTACAAAATGTTAAATCATGCTAAGAAAGTGTTAAAACGTGTTACCAATGTAGTAAAACATGCTCGCAACATGCTAATTCATGTTAACAACGTGGTAAAACATGTTACCAAAATGTTAATTCAAGCTAGCAAAGAGTTAAATCGTGGTAACAATGTGGTAAAACATGCTAATCCATGCTATCGAGGTTGCAAAACATGTTACCAAACATGTTAATTCATGTTAGAAACATGTCTAAAAAAAAATACAAAATGCTAAATCATGCTAAGAAAGTGTTAAAACGTGTTACCAATGTGGTAAAACATGCTCGCAACATGCTAATTCATGTTAACAACGTGGTAAAACATGTTACCAAAATGTTAATTCATGCTAGCAAAGAGTGAAATCATGTTAGCAATGTGGTAAAACATGTTAGCAAACATACTACTTCATGCTAGTGAAGTGTTAGATCATGTTAGCAATGTGGTAAAACATGCTAATTCATGTTAACAATGTTAAAACATGTTAACAAAATGTTAATTCATGTTGACAATGTGTTAAAAAATGCTAATCCATGCTAGCAATGTTGCAAAACATGTTAGCAAAATGCTAATTCATGCTAGTATTGTTAAAACATACTAATTAATGTTAGCATTGTGTTAAAACATGCTAATCCAATGCTATCGAGGTTGCAAAACATGTTATCAAACATGTTAATTCATGTTAGAAACATATCTAAAAAGGTTATCAACATGCTAATTAATGCTAACAAAGTGTTAAAACGTGTTACCAATGTGGTAAAAAATGCTAATTCATGTTAAGAATGTGGTAAAACATGTTACCCAAATGTCAATTAATGTTAGCAAAGAGTTAAATCATGTTAGCAATGTGGTAAAACATGTTAGCAAACATACTGATTCATGCTAGTAATGTGTTAAATCATGTTAGCAATGTGGTAAAACATGCTAATTCACGCTTGCAATATTGTTAAATCATGCTAGCAATATGTTAAAACGCAAATTAACAAAACGATAATTCATGTTTACAATGTGTTAAAACATGCTAATTAATGTTAGCAATGTGGTAAAACATGTTAGCAAACATGCTAAATCATGCTAGTAAAATGTTAAATCATGTAAGCAATGTGTTAAAAAATGTTAGCAACATGCTAAATCATGCTATCATGCTAACACAGTCACGCAGAGACGAAGCACAACCAAAACAATGTTCTTCCGCAAAATACATGCAGTTTTGTTTTTACAGAGTGTACCTTTAAAAGGTACACGTATAAACCATGCGTTATTACATGCTTAAGGTTACCAGACAGATGGTTTAATTCACTCACTAAATCCTGTTTTTACATTTGGGAATAGTGTGAATTTCCAATCCCTGAACTGTTTATGGATATAATCATGATGTCAGAGTTCGACTGAATCGTCCTGCTGTGAATCAAGAACTCATCCGTGTTTTTAGAATAGTCCATTGTAGGATTCTCAGGAGCATCTGGATCTGTTTTTCCTCTTGGATTGAGGAAACCTTTTCATTCAAATGACAAACAAATCCAGCGTGTCCTGCATGAGTTCCCTCAGACGGTCTTCTGTTGTCCCAGTGACTGAGCTCTGTGTGTGTCTCCTCAGATCCTGGCATAACGTGTACTGTGTCATCAATAACCACGAGATGGGCTTCTACAAGGACAATAAGAGCGCGGGACAG
>CM040931.1:2797795-2837795 GCA_023029165.1 Gobiocypris rarus | reverse complement strand
GCTTCAAATCTTCCCTATCGCTGTCTCACAAGGATGTGCCCAGGAGATAGAAGAGGGCTCTGATCTCAATTTTTTATATAGACCAGTTTCTCCTGAAGCCGATACGGAAGTGACTTAAACTGCAGTTCCTCGACTGGCCACTAGAGACCGGCTCCAGAAGGAGCAGAATCTCATTGAGCTCATGTTAAAATGCCCAACTTTACAGCAGAATAAAACATGTTTACAGTCTGGGACAAACTGTGGTTTTGGTCTAAACGGTTAATTTTGCCCTTCATGACGACTGTGAGGGGGGGAATGTTTTTATAACTCATCCGTTTACATTATATAAAGCCTTAAAGTTCTGCATAATTAAGGGCGTGGCCACTTTGAGTGACAGGTGGATTGCCGTTTGTCTGCTGTCTGTTAGTCATCACCTTAGCTCCGCCCACGTCCCGCCTCTTTGCCCATTTTCTGTTATCCGGTGCTGCGTTCCACTCCACTTTTAGACATGCACTTGCAAACTTCCCTAAGCACTTCCCCTCGGGGAATCCTTGCCGCCATTTTAAAATGGAAGAGGGGAGTTTATATCGCTCCCTCGATTTTGACCGAGCAAATCAACTTCATATGTACACTCATGGGTGTCGGACAAGACCCACCCACTTTTTACGACCAATGATATTTGACCCACTCACTTTTATCGCCTCTAAGGCTACGTTTACACGTGGGTGGCTATTTTCATTTCAACCTCTCCGGTTTCAAAAATAACATCGCGCACACGTCAGTTTTCAGAAAAGTCTTCCTGTACCCGTGTATATATGCCGTCCAGAGCATGCCAAACCTGTAGGTGGCAGTGTAACGAGAAGCTCAAACCCACGTAGGCCAATCAGAATCCCGTAAATAGCAACGAATCACTTCCTCTTTTGAACAAGGATGGGACGTGTAAACATAGGTCGCACTTTTGACGTAGGTGCGAGCTCTGGCATACTGCCACAGACTTTTACAGAGGATTGCAGTTCTTGAAACAAAGTTATTTGCGGAACCACGAACCAGACGAATCACACAGAGCTTCAAAATGAACGCCCTCAGCACACTGCCGGTGAGTCCCATAAACATAGTGCTACCCAACAGAAACAAATAACTGATCAACACACTAATCGATGGCACAAACAGGAGCAAGACCCAAAGGGACCCGAGACATCAGATTGTCACGGGCGTCACATACTGCAACATTAGCATGCTCTACCCCAGACACAAGGATTGCAAACGCTGATTTCCTACCACCAACTATACAACTTGAAAACAGATTTGAAGTATTAATGAATGTGGGTGATGAATCCCCAAATGTGATGAATGTAAACGAACACAGATCGTATCAGCCAGCAGCTAACACTGATACCAAAAGGCGCTCAAGGTCGAGCAGACAGCGCACTCAGCTCAGAGCGCAGCCGAGCCCAGGACTCTGATAGTGGGGACTCCACAGTCAGAAACATTAGCAGCAGGGATACAACTACATGCTGCCTTCCACAAGCTACAGTTTCTGACGAAACAGGAAATTCAGAACATTCTGATGAAACATAAGACTGCAAATCGACTTGTCATTCATGTGGGAAAATCGATATTCAGAGAGAGCAGTCAGAACTCATTAAGAGGATTTCAATGTACTTTTTGAAACACTTAGAAAACTAAAAGTTCAACCGTTCATCAGTGGACCACTTCCAGCAAGAGGAACAAATAGGTTTTCACGGTTACTTGGGCTTAATACATGGCTGCAAAAACCTGCAACATAAAGGAGTGAACTTCATCGACAACTTTAATCTATTCTGGAGCCAGAGACAATTGTTTACATCAAATGGCCTTCACCCAAACAAACTTGGTGCAAGAGTGCTAAAGGACAATATTCACTTTTCCCTACACCATCCCTCAGCTGTGTGTGCTAACCCACTCGACCTGAATGGCACACACACCTGAACAGACTATGGACGACTACAGGACTTCATTTCAGCATCTGAATGGACATGTCACACTCCACAAGGACACTGATAACATCACGCAGCCACAACAGCCACTGCTCACGGACACACTCCCAGCTGAGTCCCGCCACAGTGCTCACCACAGACAGACTGTGACATATTAGAACTAACACAGATTGAGGGACTGAACAGTAACATCTCTGCCCATACTGTGGAGGTGCACGAAAGGGTGGGCTCTAAGGGGGGTCAGACTAGTGAACTGTTACGCTTTATGACTAGTCTGAACAGGAAACTGCATGAAATGTCTAAGTCACTCCATGAAATGGATGATAACATAATTCAGCCTCCGATAACACCAGAACAACAGCCACCCTCACCAGACATGTTATCCCTCTCACCAGCATCCCCGCTTCTGAGCTTCTCAGAGAGAATGGAGCAAATGGTCTATGCTGGAACCAGACTATCACACTCGATTTCTAGCCCCAGATATCAACCAAAGAGCGTCGAGCCCCACAACCATCAAAGCCTGTGGGCCCAGCTCGCTCTCAGCCTCCTCCTGTGAGATTTCTTCGGTCACAACGCCAGGGCCAACACCCTCCTCCATCTGTTGTAGGTGAACCCAAAACAACTGATACCAGCTCTCAGTGATGTGTGTTGGGTCCCGCCATGATAACAGTAACTTTATCAAATGTTTACAGAACGGGAACCCAGTGTGCCTGTCTCTTTCTCTATTTCAGTTCTGTTACGTGATAGAAAGTGTAAGACCTTCTCAGACCGTATAGCAAACCCATCTAATCTGCTGCCTATTACATGTCAAACTAAGATTACTGTGGGGGAAAAAATTAATACTGTTAAGTTAGCACTTTTAAATATCCGTTCACTTAAGAACAAATCATTTCTAGTCAATGACTTAATAACCACAAACAACCTAGATTTTTGCTTCTAAATGAAACTTGGCTTGAAGAAAACTGCAGTGCAACAGTCCTCAATGAAACAGCCCCTCCTAACTTTACTTTTATGAGTATGTCCAGAGCGTTTAGAAGAGGTGGGGTATTGCTGCTCTTTTTAAAGATGTCTATCAATGTAAGCAAGTGTCATTTGGTGACTATCTGTCTTTTGAATATCTGGGTATTGTGTTAAAAGGTGCTCCACGCATCCTGCTTATCATTGTTTACAGGCCTCCAAAATACTCTCCATCCTTTACTGAGGACTTTACAGAGCTGTTATCAATAATCTCCTCAGAGTTTGATTGTTTTGCCATTGCTGGAGATTTTAACATTCACATAGACAATGCTGAATCCAGTACAACAAAAGAGCTCATGACTGTTATTAACACTTTTGATTTGACACAGCATGTACATGGTCCCACACACAATCGTGGACACACTCTAGACTTACTTATCAGCAAGGGTCTAAACATTTCATCAATTGTTGTTAAAGATGTAGCATTGTCTGATCATTTCTGTATTTTCTTTGATATTTCAATCTCTCCTGCCATTGAAGCTAGATCTGTCGCTGTCAAAAGAGAAGCTTAAATGAGAACACTAGTGAGCTATTTATGAAGGCTATATCTCTAACACCAAGCATATCTGCAGACTCTGTTGATTCTCTCCTTGACTCCTTTAACTCAAAAGTTAAGAGTGTAATTGATAATATTGCTCCTGAGAAAGTCAAGAAAAAGAGTGGAAGACAGAAAGCACCTTGGAGAAACTCAACGGCAGTGCAAATAATGAAAAGACAATGCAGGAAATCTGAACGCATGTGGCGGAAGACAAAACTTATAATCCATTATAACATCTATAAAGACAGCCTTCATGATTTCAATGTGGAACTAGGCAAGGCTAGACAGACCTTCTTCTCAAATATTATAAACAGAAACATAAACAACACGCGCACTCTTTTGCTACTGTAGAGACTGACAAACCCCGAGTCACATTCCCAGTGAAATGCTCTCTGACAGCAAATGCAGTGAGTTTGCTTCCTTCTTCTCAGAGAAAATAAATAATATCAGGAAGGCGATCAGCACATCCGTGAGTTGCTTTGGGGTCAGTCAGATCAGACCACAACCTCGGAAAGTTACTATGTCTGATTTTGAAGCAATTGATTATAAAATTTTAGAAGAAACGGTGCAGCACCTTAAAACATCAACCTGCCTCCTTGACACACTCCCACTTCTTTTTCAAAAGTGTGTTTAACTGTTTAGAAGCAGATCTGCTAGAAGTGGTAAACTCATCACTTCTCAATGGGAATTTTCCAAACTCCCTTAAAACCGCAGTAGTTAAGCCTCTTCTGAAAAAGAGAAATCTGGATAACTCCATATTGAACAACTACCGACCAATCTCAAATCTCCTTCATAGGCAAGATCATTGAAAAAGTTGTCTTCAGTCAGCTGAACAAATTCTTAAGCTCAAACGGATACTTTGACAATTTTCAATCTGGTTTCCGACCACATCACAGCACAGAAACAGCGCTCATAAAGATCATAAATGATATTCGCCTCAATACAGATACAGGCAAAACATCAATTCTGGTGCTACTCGACCTCAGTGCCGCATTCGACACTGTTGACCATAACATACTTCTTGACAGGCTGGAAAACTGGGTCGGACTTTCTGGGATGGTCCTTAAATGGTTCAGGTCGTACTTAGAAGGAAGAGGTTATTATGTGAGTATAGGTGACCATAAGTCTGACTGGACATCCATGACTTGGAGTCCCACAAGGGTCAATTCTAGCACCACTCCTATTCAACCTGTACATGCTGCCACTGAGCCAAATAATGAGAGAGAACCAAATGGCTTACCACAGCTATGCTGACGACACCCAGATCTACTTAGCACTATCACCTAATGACTATAGCCCCATTGACTCCTGTGCAAATGCATTGATGAAATTAACAGTTGGATGAGCCAAAACTATCTCCAGTTAAACAAAAACAAAACTGAAATCATTACATTTGGAAACGAAGATGAAATTCTCAAGGTGAACGCATATCTTGAGACAAAAGGTCTAATAACAAAAATCAAGTCAGGAATCTTGGTGTGATTTTGGAGTCAGACCTGAGTTTCAATAGTCATGTCAAAGCAATAACTAAATCAGCTTACTATCATCTGAAAAATATTGCAAGAATTAGATGCTTTGTTTCCAGGCAAGACTTAGAGAAACTTCGTTCATGCTTTCATCACCAGCAGGGTGGACTATTGTAATGGTCTTCTAACCGGCCTTCCCAAAAGACCATTAGACAGCTGCAGCTCATACAGAATGCTGCCAGGATTCTGAGCAGAACAAGAAAATATGACCATATCACGCCAGTCCTCAGGTCTTTACACTGGCTTCCAGTTACATTTAGGATCAATTTTAAAATATTATTACTTGTTTATAAATCACTCAATGACCTAGGACCTCAATACATTGCAGATATGCTGATTAAATACAAACCCATCAGATCACTCAGATCATCAGGATCAAGTCAGCTAGAAATACCAAGAGTTCACTCAAAGAAAGGAGAGTCTGCGTTCAGCTATTGTGCCAGCCGTAGCTGGAACCAGCTTCCAGAAGAGATCAGATGTGCTCCAACAGTAGCCACATTCAAATCTAGACTCAAAACACATCTGTTCAGCTGTGCCTTTACTGAATGAGCACTGTGCCACTGTACGTCCGACTGATTGCACCTATTCTAATCTATGCATCATCTTAATTTTTATTTTTATTTTATTTTTTATCTATATATACACTGTAATAATTTTATTCTTTTTAAATATCTTTACAACTATATATTTCTATTGTCTTCTTATTTTAAAAATTCTCTTTACAACTGTTTTTAATTATCCTGTTTTATTTTTAAGTCTTACACGTGGTATTCTTAATTCTTATCACTATTTTAATTTCATTTTCATGTAAAGCACTTTGAATTGCCATTGTGTATGAAATGTGCTATATAAATAAACTTGCCTTGCCTTGCCTACTGTGACGTGGCTGCCTAAACACCCGTTTGTCTCAGTTTACATGCACACGAAGATTTACAAAATCTCCACTCTGGCCGGAGTTTTTAGAAAGACTCGTGTTCAGAGGCGTAAACGAAGGGAAATGTCTCCGTTTCTCAAAATAACCATGTACGTGTAAACGGGGCCTAATTGAGCACACGTCTGTTAACCTCCCCTTAACTGATAAACACTTATTGTCAAACTAGTTAGATGCTTTATTTTCATTGTTCAAATATTTTCTTCAGTTTTATTGAAAATAAATGCCTTTCCGATCTGATTTGTGATGGGAAAAGGGAGCAAGTTCAGCAGATTTAAACCTGTGTCAAAACTATCGATCATGCGTCTTACCCCTACACTATTGCCGCTGTAAATGATTTAGTGATTACTGTAATTTTGTCTGGCCCAACCAGACGTTTAGTAAACAGCGGTATATTTGTACTTTAAGGAACACTCCAGCGTTTTTAGAAATAGGGCTTATTCAACTTCTTTCCTACATTTAGATATGTGGGCAAATGCATTTCTGTCTCAGTGCATGCATTGTTTTAGTTTGGCAGGGTCGCCGCTAGCTTAGCTTAGCATAATGAATGGAATCCTATGTTGCCAGCTAGCATGTCTAGGCGATTTCCTAGGCAGATTTTAACTACGGACTATATTATGGGAAAGCACAGGCGAAGCACTGCTACTGCAGAGATATCACGCAACACATGAAATCCCACAACTCTGTCAACATACCGGCATATGTTGTGCATGTGCGTGATATCTCTGCAGTAGCAGTGCTTCGCCTGTGCTTCCCCATAATATAGTCCCAAGTCAATCTCTGCCTAGGAAATCGCCTAGTCTTAATCTGCATCGCTATTTGTACTCGTTGTGAATACGCAGGACACTAGAAGTAATTAGGTGGGTTTTTTTTTTTGATCACTTCTACTCGGGACATGCTAGCTGGCAACATAGGATTCCATTCATTATGCTAAGCTAAGCTAGCGGCGACCCTGCCAAACTAAAACAATGCATGCACTGAGACAAAAATGCATTTGCCCACATATCTAAAAGCAGGAAAGATGTGGAATAAGCCCTATTTCTAAAAACAGTGGAGTGTTCCTTTAATGCAAATGGTGTCTACCCCAGTAATATTTTTTTCTGAGAGAGGACCCACCAAGATTTTTTTTTTTCGCTTTCCGACACCCATGTGTACACTTCAGGCAGCTTCATATACCACAATGCAACACGATTGTGACGTCACTCTATATATCGTGTAGGCTATATATACACACAAACAACAAAAACATGTAAAACCACCCAAACACACCTACATATAGAATGCTGCATTAAACAATTTCGTAAAGGAACAAATATATATTAATAAATCAACTCCATAGTGGTTTCCAAGTGATCAGTGGCTGAATCCGAAATCGCCCCCTAAACCCTCATTCACTATTCCCTACTTTAGTCCACTAATACAGTTCACTTATGGAGTGAATAAAAACGAGTGTGTGAAGTCGGACAGCCGTTAAGAGTAAATCTGCACTCGTTATTGCAGTGCAATGTGGGATTGAATGAGTGCACTCGAACATGTCCACTGGTTTCGGACAACACTAAATGGCTGGCCCCTCAAATAGTGCCCTATTTGAGGATGGATTCAGCCAAGGGTTTAGGACGCTCCAGTTCAGTCCATTGCAAAGGTTTCGCCAGTAGTGGGCTCTCATGCAACGCTATGACGCTCATCCGAGTGATCGAAACGGAGGGAAGTTAGCGAGTGAATAATAAAAGCCAACTGGAGCGGAGTGACGCGCTGCCAAGATGGCGGCGGCCAACTTTACACTTCAAAACTGCTGTTCAGAGTCCTATGGGTGACGTCACGGACACTACGTCGATATTTTGTTATAGTCTATGGTTTGCCCTACAGTCTATGTGGGTTTGCCCAACCCTGTCCCGGTATATCTACCTTCCTGCAGAGTTTAGCTCCAGCCCTGTTCAACACACCTGTCTGTAATTAGCAAGTGCTCATGAAGATCGATGAAGACGCTCTTTGCAGCTAAACACAAACAAACAGTAAGTCTACACAATTAAACAGTAGGCTAAGTCTACACAATTAAACAGTAAACAGTAAGTCTACATAATATTCACATATCACAGGGGACATACACACAGTTACAGTAATAGCATGACAAATAATAATTTTAAACCTATATAATTTTACATAGATTTCTACTTTTAAACATAAAATAACTTTCGTATCTCACAATTCTTGGCTCTTTTTCTTGCATTAGCGTGTTTATATCTCGGACTTTATAACGTGCAAATGTGAGTTTATATCAATTCTGAGGGGAAAGAGTCAAAACTAGGATAGACACCGAATAACGAGCAGATCTCACTATTCTGTTTATCTTGTAAGTGATAATTGTGTGATATAAACTAGAAATGAACTTTATTTTAGTATTTTAAGTACTGTTTTATACCTTTAATGGGTTAAATCAGGGCTCGACATTAAGCCTTTTGATGTGCTTGTCCAGAATCTTTATTTTTGTGTGTTGTAAATATTATTTATTCTGTATTATAAATTATATTAATAATTTATTCTGAAGCAATATTTTCATTAGTGTTCAGCCAGCTTTGACATATTTATGTTATTCTTTATAAAGGGCATTTTCCCTCTAGTCGTTTTAAATATATTGATCAAATTTGTTTTATGTAAAATGAAAGATGAAGCATATTCGGTAATAAGTCAGCGTTCCCAATCAAATTAAGTAATTTACACTGAACAACTGCATTTAAATAATGTTATGAGAGTGTTTTGAATATACAAATAAGAAATGTTGGAAAGAATAATACTTCTAAACACTAAACTAAACCACCAGTGGGTGGCGCAGTGACTGTCTTTATGAGTGAGTCATTGAGTCAAACGATTCGTTCAAACGGCTGATTTGTTCATGAGTGAGTCATTGAATCTTTGACTCAACCGATTCGTTTAAAGCGCTGAATCATTCAGTAATGAAGCACGTTTGAGTGTCGCTGTTATTATTCTGCTGTGATCTTTGTTTGGATCTATTTTCGCTGCTGAAACAGAACAAAAACAGTCAATATTGCGTCTAAAATGTTAGTGACTTATTATGAATCACTTGTTTATTGAGCTGTCATATAAAATCACTGTCACATGTTCAGTCGTGATGGTGTTCAGCACTCTTGGTCATGTGATGTTGCTTAACTATCAATCGCCACTTACACTAAATGAATGCAGAATCATTCTCGTGTTTTGGTGATTCCCTAGTTATTATTTGTTATTGACGTTTTAATCAGGATACTTCATTTCTCTTTCATTTGCCCCACAAACACACACACACACACTCACACACTCACGCAGTCACACACATACACACACCACACAGTTACTCACTCACACACACACACACACACACACACACACACACACACACACACACACACACACACTCACGCAGTCACACACATACACACACCACACAGTTGCTCACTCACACACACACACACACTCACGCAGTCACACACACCACACAGTTACTCACTCACTCACACACACACACACACACACACACACACACACACACACACACACACACACACACACACACTCACACTCACGCAGTCACACACACCACACAGTTACTCACTCACTCACACACACACACACACACACACACACACACACACACACTCACGCAGTCACACACACCACACAGTTACTCACTCACACACACACACTCACACACACACTCACGCAGTCACACACCACACAGTTACTCACTCACTCACCCACACACACACACTAACGCAGTCACACACACCACACGGTTACTCACTCATACACACACACACTCACGCAGTCACACACCACACAGTTACTCACTCACACACACACACACACACACTCACGCAGTCACACACCACACAGTTACTCACTCACACACACACACACACACTCACGCAGTCACACACCACACAGTTACTCACTCACACACACACACACACACACACACACACACACACACACTCACGCAGACACACATACACACACACTCACGCAGTCACACATATACACACACCACACAGTTATTCACTCACTCACACACACACTCATTCACATACACACTCACTCACACTGACACGCACACACTCGCTGACACACTCTCTCACACACACACACACACACACACACAGTAACTCACTGACACACACACACACACACACACACAGTAACTCACTGACACACACTCTCACACACACACACACACACACACACACACACACACACACACACAGTAACTCACTGACACACACACACACACACACCATCTGTGATCTCCATATGTCTGTGATTAGTTCTTGAGGGTTTACTGATTCAGACGCAACATCACGCACAGCAACAGAACACTTGGAATCAGCACGACTTCCTGTCATGTGACTTCAGCTTTGTCTAAAAGAACATTTCACATCCTCGAACCTGACCCAGCTGTGAGAGAACAATCCCGTTTGAGATCTTTGAAGTATCCGGCATTCTCAAAGGAAGGAGAGCTCTGGGAGAACAATCCCTGGGCAATACAGTTCCCCATAAACATCAAAACTTTGATATATCTAGTGTGAAAGTGAAGGGAAAGATGAGCATTAGCATAGGCCTGTAGGCAACACAACGTGGGCTCTTTCCCATAGGAAAGCACTTTCTGTTATATATTTGAGTGTATGTGTTGCTGGTTAGTCCTCAGTAATCAGATTACTCAGGCAAACTCAACCCTAAACCAAGAGGCAATGCAAAACTGGCATTTAACTCTGATTTTACACACTTAACATGGTTTATTATAGATCTGAGAGCATATACATTCTCAGCATTTCTAGAATTATGTGCATAATTCAAGACATTACGTAAATGTCTTTACTCGCTTTATTTATGTAGTACCTTTTGCAAGTGTTTACCAGATTAATGGGCTGTATGTAGGATTTTTAAAAATGAATGTATGCTAAATAAACATATTTTTATACTGATATGAAAGCTGCAATATATATGCATGATTTTTCTGCTGTCTTTTCTTCATTAAGATCTTGACAGATGCACTGAGCTCTTTAGTCACGTGAGTCCGTCTTAAGCAGCATCAGTGGTGTCGGGATTTCCTTCCGCTGGGGGATGATGGGATGCTGGGGATGCCCTTCCCGGCGTCCTCTCGGTGACCGTGAACGTGTCCACTCACACGTCAAACACGCCACTGTAGGTTTGTAATTGCCTCACAAGACCAGCTTTTATTCATTCGGCAGTCGCATTTGCAGCTGTGTAATTTTTGTTGTTGTTTGTTTTTATCAGTTATTATTCTTCTAATTGTATATCTATTAGAAATACAATCTATTTTTCTAATATGCTTTTGGTATCTCCAAACATGCTGTTGTTTATAATATAATACAATATAATATAATAAAAAACATATCGCTAGCTCATAGTAAGAAGACCCGTATGTTCAGCACGTTGGACAGCGCATACTGAGCGCTCATGGGATTTGAAGTAATTTTCTTGGAGTTGAGCGTCATTGGAGGCCGTTTAGAACTACAAGTCCCATGATTGTATGCGCGGCGCCGCTTTCTCGGCTTGTAGGCATCATCGGAAACGGGCCACAAGGCGTCGTAGTAACCAAGCCGAATAGGTTACTAGAAACCAGAAATCATATTCTCCAAAATATTACGCCAATAACTCAACTCAAAGCGTGTTTCCTCCCTCAACGCTGCGCTGACTTCGCGGTGGAGGGATTAATCCACCTAAAGCAGCTCTTCTGCGACCAGAATGAGGGTTTGTGCACCTCAGACCCGGTTGCTGATGATCCAGTGATCCGGATCACGCGAGGAATGGAAGAGTTTGCTCGAGTATCACTGGGAATTGAAGAGCTTTAGGCGCAAGTTGAAGAAGATGAAGGCGTTTGTGGGTAAGGTCTGATCGTCGAGGCGTCTGACGGTTAAAAACGTTGAAATGACGGTTGGAAATGATGGTTTGAATTTGAAATGACTGGGTTTTTTTTAATCATGGAGGCAAACACGCCGACTTTTGCCCTTTAGAGAAGATTAACACCATGATGTCTTTGAGCTGAAGACCTGAAGTCTCTGCAACCCTTTAAAGACGTCCAGACCTCAGTGTGTTGAAAGTGTCCAGCCTGTGGATGTTGCTATTTGTTTTAATGGTAATGCAGATCTACCATGCTCTGTACTCTCAAGCCTGATGCAATGGCTGGTAGGTGCAACCAACTGTTCCATTGACTGTTTCATCTTATGCTGTAGTTAAACTCCCTTTAATTTGGATCCAAATATCAGCATTTTTCCTTCATTTTAGCCTGATTTCTTCATGACACCCATTGGGATCTCCAGAGAGCCTTCCCTGTTCAGGTGACCCAGCGAATGTGCCAGTTATGATGCCCGTGCTGCATGCATGAACTTCAGGAGGGCATTGAATGGTGGCAGTGCCGTAGGGTTGGTGCTGCCTAGTGGTTAAAGATCTGGACTGGTGACTGAAAGCCTGTTAGTTCCAATCCATCACCATTGTGTCCTTGACCCCAGAGAGACGTCCAGTCCCTGTAGAAAGTCCCCCGTTGGTCAGCTAAATGACACATTTGTAGACCATTGCAGATTGAGAGCATGGCAGAGAAGACGGCTCCTCGCTGTCAGCTGAGGCTGGAGTGGATTCATGGATACAGAGGACATCAGTGCAGGAATAACCTGTACTACACCGCGGGGAAGGAGATCGTGTATTTCGTGGCTGGAGTTGGAGTGGTCTACAACACCAGGGAACACACACAGAAGTTTTACTTAGGACACAACGACGACATCATTAGGTATGATTTTCTTTATTAACAGTATTTTTTAAACACTCAAAAAATACCATAGAATTACCATGTCCTGTGCCAAAATGCATCATGTATATCATGGTCAATTGTATGGTAATCATTTAGTACCATGATAATACCATGTTTTTAATGGATGTCAGTTTTTTGGACACATACTATGGTAATACCATGATTTTTGGACATGTACCATGGTAATGTTATTGCATTTTTTGGAGTAGCATGATATCACTTTATTTTGGACAAGTACTATGGTAATACCATGATTTTTGGACATGTACCATGGTAATGTTATTGCATTTTTTGGAGTAGCATGATATCACTTTATTTTGGACAAGTACTATGGTAATACCATGATTTTTGGACATGTACCATGGTAATGTTATTGCATTTTTTGGAGTAGCATGATATCACTTTATTTTGGACAAGTACTATGGTAATACCATGATTTTTGGACATGTAACATGTTGATGCAATGTTTCTAAACATTTATCATGGTAATACCATTGTATTGCTTAAATGTTACAATATATCATGATACAGCACTATTATCGTTAACAAAGTACCATGATAATACCATGCTTTTTAGCACATACAATGGTAAAGGTATTGTATTTCTTGGAGTACCATGATATTAGAGTATTATTGACAGGTACTATGGAATATAATTGTATTCTTTTAAATGCCACATGGTAAATTAAGATCATAATTATTCAGTACCGTGGTATGTAACACAGATCCATGGTATTGTTTTGGAGTGCCATATCATTACTTAATTTTGGACTATGGTAATACCATGATTTTTGGACATGTACTGCGATGATACAATGTTTTCTGGACATTAGTAATGTCATTGTATTCTATTAAATGCCATGTCATTCACCATGGTGAAGTAATATTAAAACTATTCAGTACTGTGGTTTGTAACAAAGTTTTTATACCATGGACATTTACCATGGTATAAAAAATGGTATGTTTTTATACCATGGTAAATGTCATGGACATTTTAGGAGTACCGTGATATCTCAGTATTTTAGACGCATTTGATGGGAAAACCCTATTTTTCTGGTTATGTGCCATGATGATACCATGATTTTGGGACATTTAACATGGTAAAGCCATGGTAAATGTCATGCATATACCATAGTAAATTAATATATCAATCACTACCGTGATATGCAACAAAGGACTGTCATGGTAATACCATGCTTTTTAGAATATACCATGGTAATGTCATTGTATTTTTTGGAGTACCATGATATCACTTTATTTTGGACAAGTACTATGGAAATACCATGATGTTTGGACATGTTTTCTGGACATTTTACCATAGTAATGCCATTGTATTTTTTAAATGCCATGACATGACATCCATGTACCATGGTTAATTAATATAATTATTTAGCACCATGGTTTGTAACAAAGTTCAATGGCAATACCATGGTGATGTATATTTTGGAATACCGTGATATCTCAATTTTTTGGATGCATTCAATGGCAAAACCATTTTTCTGGACATGGTAATGTCGTTGTATTCTTTTAAATGCAATGACATGTCATGCATAGACCATGGTAAATTAATATATCAATCAATACCATCATGGTATAATACAAAATACCATGATGATATTATGTTTGAACATGAACCATGGAAATATGTTTTCCTGAACCTCAGCAATTACATGTTTTTTGTACATTTTTACCATAGTATTGCCATGCTTTTTTTAATAGTGTCCCATGTGAATACTACGCTACATGAATTATCACTGATGGTATATATCAGAGTACCATCGAACGCCATCACTGTACTACGGTACGTTTTCCTAAGGATTGTGTGTTTCTTTCTCCAGCGTGTCGACAGTAGTTGTTCCTCTGTGATAAAGTCGCTTGTGTCTGATTTGCACAGAAACACCTGATGATATCTGAACGTCACACTCTTATCAGACCATCGTCTCCTGGATGAATCAATGCTTCTGAGCTTCACAATCGAGAGGTCAGGGCTGATGGGCTTCATGAGCAGAACGACCCTGATGGAGGGCAGCGCTTGTGTAAAAAGGCTTTTCATGTTAAGCAAAGCTATGCAATTTTTCTCCTCAAGGGAGAGATGGGCCGATACGGTGAGGAAGTGTTTTTTTTCCCCTCGCTCAGTCTGTTAGGACACGTATAAAAGAGGACGCTTGTGTTAGCAGTGCACACGGGACAAACTAAGACAGATCATACCCCTCAAGAATGATTAAAAAGCTTCCATTTCAGTGCCGTTTGCATGAAGATATTGTTTATGGAGTGTGTTGTGACAGAAAGCCAAGCAGATTTATCAGCATTTGTTCCCATTTGCATTTTCTCAACTGTCGAATCCGAGACTTCCAGGACGAGCACACAACACAGGCTCAGTTTGCGCCCGAGGATTGGATGCTATTCTTGTTATCTGATTCCATACGTGGCAATTATCAACAAACTGATCGCTCTGGTGTAACTGTCCTGTTTGTTTATGGTGAGGTGTAATGTCCTGGTTAGAGTTGGTTAAACTCGAGCATGGTTACATTGTGTGGTGCGTTCGGTCACGAGATGGGGGTGGAATAATGGTGTCTTGTTTTAGGCCGAGCTTACTTTTGATGGATTTAGTAATTAGTGTTAATTGTCTCAAGTGTCCTGTCACCTCGTTTGGCAGGTCTCTCTGTAATGCGCAACTATAAACGGAAACAAGACTGCGTTTGTGTTACTGCAGTCATCGTTTATGTTTATGGAAACTCTGACATTCAGTGTTGTTGGCTTTTGCTGGATTGTATTATATTAGAACACACACACACACACAATGGTCATGGTTGACGTAGACTGAAGAGTGAGTATATTAACCCAGTTCATCTCACCGCCTGAGGGGGAACTTTGCTATTAAAAGTCATATTAAAAGTACTATGAAAAAACACATGATGCCAGTGGCACAGAAGTATAAAATGTGCTTTTACTGCAATGAATAACCTTCATGTGATTTTGGGCAACATTAGAGCAGTCTGGTGTGGCTGGTGTTTTATGCAACAGTTACTCAAGGTGTTTAAGTCACTATTAGGCCGCATTTACATTACATGGCTCAAATGACCCAATTCTGATTTTCCCAGAACAGATTTCGGGATATGACCCATGAACGTGCAAGCAGGAAAAAAGCTCATGGATTCCGATATTCTCAGATCGGGTTCAGGCCTCATTCATATGTGGGAATAAATCTGACGTGCATTTACATCTGAAACAAGACAATATTTTGTTGTACCTCCAGTAGGTGTAACAATATGTCGTTATATCGCGATATAAAAATGTGACTATGTATCGTTGATGGAAACGAAATGATTTGCGATATATAGTTGTTTTATCCGAGGCTCAACTGCTGTAGTCGGCCTATTTATAAGGTATAATTCACCCAAACACAAATGAACCACAAATGTAAATTCTGTCATCATGTGTTCACCATCATGTCGTTTTTTCCAAACACAAATGAAGATATTATTCATGAAACCTGAGGGATTTCCATTCCTCCATTTTTACTGTCCATTCCTCTCAAACTTAAACTATGCAAAAAATTTCATAAAGGCATCGTAAATATAGCTAACCGAGGGTCTAATCCAAATCTTCTGAAGAGACACAATGGCTTTATTTTGACACACTTTCTTGCGATCTGTGATTGATTGTATTGATCATCTGAAGTGCATGCGCTGCCGGAACGGCCCTCTTCAAAGTCAAAGCGCAAACATTATTTAAAGCTGCACTCCTTAGTGTTAGTGAAAGCGCAAACATAATTTAAATCACCAGATCATATTTAGTTTTAGTAGAGTGATTATTCAAAGCAGCTTAGATGGTTTATTCTTACAAACTATTAATATTAATAGCGTGAGAGGCGGGACAAAGCGAGCATGGGGAGAGATGCTGCCTGCATTGAAAGAGCGAGTAATACGTGAGGGAAAAAATTAAGTTTACGGAGTTTCAGTGACATTATTACATTAATAATCTTATTACATAGAATCATACAATGACTATAATGTTGAATATTATTTAATAATGCATAGGGGGAATATTTGCTGGATCTGATAATAATGCACAAATAATACAATTATTGTTTTAATCATAATACAAAATAATATATATATATATATATATATATATATATATATATATATATATATTAGGGCGGGACTTTAAGCGTTAATTAAGATTAATTAATTGCGTGACTTTAACGCGTTAATTAAGATTAATTACGCAAAAAATAGATAACAATTTTAACTTATTTTTGCACATGAACGTTTTTAATGAATGAGTTATCGGACCGATTATACTGGAACACCAACTAGCGTTCTTGACTTCTGAACACAACAAACCACAGTGAACATGAGCGAAGAAGCTGGCGAGACTGCTTTGCTTGGCCCGTGGATGGGGAATTTTGTTTTAAAAACGAAAGGATGGAAGCGTCGACAAGAGCATGTTTGTGTGGAATCTATGCAACAAGGAATCTGCGATCGAGCCTCAAATATCACCTCAACGCAAAAGCGCTGGACATAAATAAATAAACACAATTTTGTTGATTAAGCTTATGTATTCAGTCATAATTCAATGGTATACTAAAAATCCATGTGAAAAAATTACTTCTCACTGTTCTCAGGTCAAATATTTATATGCAATTAAAATGCGATTAATTTCGATTAATTAATTACAAAGCCTCTAATTAATTAGATTAATTTTTTAATCGAGTCAGCCCTAATATATATATATATATATATATATATATATTATTGTTTTTTTTACTGTTTTTATATTTTTGCTTATAAATATATTATATATATATATATATATATATATATATATTTTTTATATAATATATTTATCAGCAAAAACATAAAAAATAGTAAAAACAACAACTTTATTTTGGCTTAAAATATCGGGATACATATCGAATCGTGAGTTCAGTATCGGGATACATATCGTACCGTGAGTTCAGTATCGGGATACATATCGCATACCGTGAGTTCAGTATCGGGATACATATCGTACCGTGAGTTCAGTATCGGGATACATATCGTACCGTGAGTTCAGTATCGGGATACATATCGTATTGTGAGTTCAGTATCGGGATACATATCGAATCGTGAGTTCAGTATCGGGATACATATCGCATCGCGTGAGTTCAGTATCGGGATACATATCGCATCCGTGAGTTCAGTATCGGGATACATATCGCATCGTGAGTTCAGTATCGGGATACATATCGTATAGTGAGTTCAGTATTGGGATACATATGATATAGTGAGTTCAGTATCGGGATACATATCATATAGTGAGTTCAGTATCGGGATACATATCGTATAGTGAGTTCAGGATCGGGATACATATCGTATAGTGAGTTCAGGATCGGGATACATATCGTATCGTGAGTTCAGGATCGGGATAAATATCGTATCGTGAGTTCAGGATCGGGATACATATCGTATCGTGAGTTCAGTATTGGGATACATATCGAATCGTGTCAAAAGTGTATTGGGATACATATCGTATCGGGATTTCAGTATCGGGATACATATCGTATAGTGAGTTCAGTATCGGGATACATATCGTATCGTGAGTTCAGGATCGGGATACATATCGTATCGTGAGTTCAGTATCGGAAACATATCGTATCGTGAGTCCAGTATCGGGATACATATCGTGTCGTGAGTTCAGTATCGGGATACATATCGTATCGTGAGTTCAGTATCGGGATACATATCGAATCGTGAGTTCAGTATCGGGATACATATCGTATCGTGAGTTCAGTATCGGTATACCGTATCGTGAGTTCAGTATTGGGATACATATCGTATCGTGAGTTCAGTATCGGGATACATATCGTATAGTGAGTTCAGTATTGGGATACATATCGAATCGTGAGTTCACAAGTGTATCGGGATACATATCGAATCGTGAGTTCAGTATCGGGATGCATATCGAATCGTGAGTTCAGTATCGGGATACATCGAATCGTGAGTTCAGTATCGGATACATATCGAATTGTGAGTTCAGTATCGGGATACATATCGAATCGTGAGTTCAGTATCGGGATACATATCGAATCGTGAGTTCAGTATCGGGATACATATCGAATCGTGAGTTCAGTGTCGGGATACATATCGAATCGTGAGTTCAGTATCGGGATACATATCGAATCATGTCACAAGTGTATCGGGATACATATCGTATCGGGATTTCAGTATCGGGATACATATCGTATAGTGAGTTCAGTATCACGATACATATCGAATCCTGACACAAGTGTATCGTCAAAGAGTATAGAAGCCCAAGAGGCGAAACTCAATAGAACGCTCCATAGCAACAGTTGCCCTATGACGTGACGGCGCGGCCGCCATTATGGACTGAAAACTGAAGGAAAACGCCGAAAATGGCACTGAACCAGCTTAACATATTAGAAACTTAACATAACTAAAATTTTTCTGGCCGTCATATCTAAATATGAAAACAATTTTAAATACATTAATGAGGATGACCGACGTTAAATGACAGAAAATGTTACGTCTTTGTGTTGGTTATGTATGGCCTAATTACCCTTAGGAAAATATTATTTTTGGGACAAAATATTACTATAGTACTATATAGCCAATTTATTGCCCAGCAAAATTTGTTATCGTGACAGGCCTATTAGGAACACACCAGCGCATTCATAACCTTAAGGCTAACATAGTCATACTAAAAGCCAAAAACTTAAAAGCCGTTTTTGATCACGGTTTTCTTTTATTATCGCTGTTGTAGTGTATCACTGAGGAGCCAGCACGTGTATCCATCAACAGAAACAAAGCATTATTTTCAAGTTGCAACCCATGCGTCATCAGATGTGAGATGAACCACATACGTCCACACCGCAGACATGTTTCTTGTTTAGACAAGCACGTGCAGGTCGCGGTTTCTGTTTGCATCATCACAACATGTCGGACGTATTGTTTCAGTGATAAAAGACTTTAGGCCGAAAACCGAAAATGCACATTTGGGCCGTTTTCGGCCTAAAATTTTCGGTGGCCGAATATTCGGTACATCCCTACTAATATGATCTCGCTCACTGCAGTGTGAACAAGTGTCTCATTGTAGAGTCGCATTATAACATCACTTTAACACACTCACATGTGTGATATGATAAACAGCGCTGCGTTACACACACACACGAGCGGAAGAAGCGGAAGCGGCAGAATATAAGCTCCGCCCACTCGAGTCAAGACACGCCTTTGTTTGAATAAGCGACAAAAAATTACATATTGTGCCTTAAATTCAAGGATGTTTGTCATTGCAAAAATGTAAACTGTATTATTGCACAGCTCTATACAGTAAACTCATGTAAAGCGATATATATTATATAGCAAATCTTCACTGCTTGATTGCTTGTATTATCGCAAAAATG
Source organism: Gobiocypris rarus (assembly GCA_023029165.1). NCBI lineage: Eukaryota > Metazoa > Chordata > Actinopteri > Cypriniformes > Gobionidae > Gobiocypris > Gobiocypris rarus. The sequence continues at coordinate 2,817,603 of CM040931.1, read as the reverse complement.
TAACTATATTATCACCCATATTATCATCTGTCGCTTTAAATGCTCGAGTGCTTTACAGCAGGATTTAATTCTGATTGGCTGCCAATGTTTTTATCATTCATCTACTGGAAAAACATAATTCTGAAAGTGATTCAAACACCGTTTCTGTGTGCCGTTATAGTTTATTTTAGAACTGTATCTTTACAGTTATCATCCTTGGTGTGAACAGGCCAACAATTAGTTCACTTCAAAATGAAAATTTCCTGATCATTTCCTCGCCCCATCTCATCCGAGATGTGCATGTCTTTCTTTCTTCAGTGGAACAGAAATTAAGTTTTTTGGGGAAAACATTTCAGGACTTTTATCCACATAATTGACTTCAATGGGAACCAACGGCTGAAGGTCCAAATCAATGCAGTTTCAGAGGCTCCGCACGATCCCAGATGAGGAAGAGGGTCTGATCCAGACAAACCATCAGACATAACAATTTTTAAAAAAAGACAATAATAATATACTTTTTAACCTCAAGACGTTTGACGTCATCACGTCGAGAAGGTCACGTGACGAAGATGGAAGTACCGCCCCAGTGTTAAAATGCACGTGCAAAGACTATATCAAACGGCCTTTACACAAATAAACAGAGGTGGAAAGAGTACTGAAAATTTGTACTCAAGTACAAGACCTGTTACATTGCTGAAATAATACTCAATTACAAGTAAAAGTGCTGGTGTCAAAAAAGTACTTAAGTAAAAGTACAAATTACTCTTCTCAAAAACTACTCCGAGTACTAGTTACTTTTTAGCCGGCGATATTTAATGAAGTACCAATGTATATTTAATCAAATCATATATCTATTTAGAAAATTAGCTACTTTCAACAAAACACAATTTTACCTTTAATAAATTACTGGTCATGATACTGGAATTTCTAAGTTCAATATGATACCTTGAAAAATATCAATATTCAGTATAATATTCAATACCATGGTGAAAACCTCCGAATACTGCATACTGTAATTTTGATATCTCTCTTTATTTTCAAGCTTCAAAAAGCTCAAGACTCACTGTAACAGTAATCCATTTAAATAGGGGGGGAATCACCTCTCGATGGCCTGAGGGTGTCAACAGCTAATTTTCATTATTGGGTGAACTCTCCCTTTAATTTCTAGTTCAAGAGCACAAAGATTGGCGATTTCACGGGACACAGTGAGAGCACACAGAGAAAGATCTTCGTTAAACCACACGCTCTCGACATCTGCCATTAAAACACGCCATAGAAACCTGCGGGTATGATTAAAATGATGCACAATACATCCAGGCTCTGAACTGAGGCGCGCGTCAAACACTGTCAGAGGGGAGCGAGAGCGAGAACGCGCATCTGGAATCGGTGTGTGTGTGTGTGTGTGTGTGTGTGTGTGTCTGCAGACAACGAGTATTGGAACCGAGTCAGATATTTCAGTATCGATATATCAAAATATAGTATTTTTGACAACACTACCATGCAGTTTGTTTCTCCAAACGTTCAGTCCATAAATCACTGTGCGGTTATGATCAGCGCCCCCCCCGGCCAGAAGATGCTGTTGCGCTGCAGGTTTTTTCAAACATCAGGCCTTTTATTGGTCCGTTTACGATCGGATCTCGTATTGGCTACCAAAATGCCGGTGGTCAAAGGTTTGAATATTGATTCAAATTGTAAGCGTACTCAGTAACGAATTGTGATTTTAAAAGTAACGAAGTGGATTATTTAGCTTAATTTGTACTTGAGTACAATTAAAATTACATATTTAAAAATGTACTCCAAAAAGTACAAATTCCCCAAAAAACTACTTAATTACAGTAACGTGAGTAGTTGTAATTCGTTACTCCCACCTCTGCAAATAAAGGTAAAATGTTTTAAAGTTGGAGGAGAAGTTTTTCGGCACTGGGGCGGTACTTCCACCTACGTCATGTGACCTTTCCGATGTGATGACGTCATAAGCCATGAAGAAGAACAACACCGAAGTCACGCAAATTCGGTTAAAAAGTAAATAAATGTTTTTTTTTCTTAGAAAATGTCTGATGGTTTGTCAGGATCAGACCCTATTCCTCTGGGACGGTACGGAGCCTCTGAAGCCCTTCCTCTGAAACTCTATTGATTTGGACCTTCAGCCGTTGGTTCCCATTGAAGTCCATTATGTGGAGAAAAATCCTGGAAATGTAATTCTTTTCCACTGAAGAAAGAAAGACATGAACATCTCGGATGAGATGGGGTGAGGAAATGATTGTTCATTTTGAAGTGAACTAATCCTTTGAGATGTAAAGATATTAAGATATGTTTAGGTTCTTTAAAGCACCAGACACTAGAATCTAAAGATCTATGTTGAAATAGCTGCTGTTTTATTAATGTGTAGATTGCTCGTGTGTGCTGAGTAAAGTAAAGATGCTCTGCTTGAGTCAAAGCACTCATTGTTCTTGTTTCTCTCAGCATGAAGGGCAAGTGTTGGGTCGCGTCTATCAGCCCGGATCTGACCCCAAACACAGTGAGATTAGCCGAACAGTTGAGCTCTTAACAGGGGGCAGACGCTCTGTGGAATTACTGTAAGCTCAAATTCCACGCTGTGGGGTAAGAGAGCCCAGCACTGAAATGCTGAAATGTCTTGTTTTTTTGGACATGCATGATTTTCAGAGCTCATTATGACTAAAACAATCTGACTACTCATTTCATTAAAGCTCTCGTTGGAGATGCGTTCATAATTGCATTATTCTAACGAACTGATCCTGCTCACTCACTGCTTCCTTCACTTAAAATAGCACAGAATTATTTTTGTTGAGCGAGTGCAAATGGAAATTTGAATGAGCAACTTGTGACGGGAATTTAAATTAGTTTGTACCACGCCGCCATTGCATTTTAGACTCTAATTGAGGTGTTGATTAATTAATTCGGCTATTACTGTTTCATATCAGCTCATCTAGTAACGGTGACATGTCTGTTTTTTTTTTAAATGAACCATGGGGTAATTAACACATGGTTACGAGCAGATCGTTCTCTAGGAAGCGTTTTCATTAAAAATCGAATGTAAAGAGTGTTATCTCTTAAAACAGATTAGCTTATAACGCTAGTTTATGGGGCACAGAATACGTACAATTAAATCGCTAGTTAATACCACAAACAAGGCTCAGAATAGCCTCACATTAACACGGTAGCATAATGAGGGTCCCTACATGCAAACCGAGAACGTTGTAAGTGTACAAACAGTTAAATAAGAAGATGCTTTATAAAGACAGTACATTACGAACATACAGACAGAAGCCATCTTGGAAAACAGTCTCGACCAGTCGAGCCACGAACGCTGTGCTGAGTGATGAACTGTGACTTGTGACTTTTCGAATGTAAATAGCAATAAAACTCTTTACATTCGATTTTCATGAAAACGCTTCCCAGAGAACGATCTCCTGGCTAACCATGTGTTAATTACCCCATGGTTAATTTTTCACCAGAGTTGTCCTTTAGCTTTAGTGAGTGTGTAGTGTCGCTGTTTGAGCATGAATAACATCTGCAAAGTTACGACGCTCAACGTTCAAAGCAAAGGGAGGTATTTTTCTTTTACAGAAATTGCTTTTTAAGGACTACAACAAACGGCTGGTAGGGACTACAACGTTTAATTTACATACACCCTGCCCGCGGGAACACATAACAAAGGGGGTGAGATTATCATGACAGAATATGCTAATCGATGACTTGAAGATTATAGTGAAATTATAGTGACACAAATATCGGTATTGGCAAATAATTGTTCCTATCGTTGTTCCAAAAAATCCTATCGGTGCATCTCTATTAAAAAGCATAAACTCACTACATTTAAATAGGTTTGTCAGAAAACAAGACTTCTGAAGTCATTCTCAAGTTAATGTATTTTGATTTAAGTGTAGATATTTTTGCAGTGTAATCGTATGTAAATACATATTTAAATATTGTAGTGTTTTTTGCACAGATTTTTTTTAATGATTAATATGATCAAATGACCTGTGCACTGCAATAAAACATTTTTCTTGCTTAGTCTTGTTTTCTATTAAAAATACATAAAAATTGTTACATTAATATACTTGTCCATTTCCATAAGCAAAATGATTAAAGATATTAATTCTTGTTCAGGGCTCCAGACGAACTTTTTTATTTAGGTGCACCCAAAAATGTCCCTGGCTTGCACCGCCTTTAACACCAATTTCAAGGTCACCTTTTTATCACGCTTCATATACATTCATATATAGTATGTAAATGACAACATAATAAATGCAGTTACACAGGAATTAAAATCAAGGAAAACAATGCTTTGAACATTAGCCTTCTATTTTAAAACTAGCTTTAATCAAATGTTATACAATCAAATGTTATGTTATACAAATGTTATACTGATGGGCTATTGTAGGCTACGGTAGACTTTCGTTTTTTGTTTTTTAATAAAATTGTGCCAGCTGGAACAAATGCTATAGTGAAATTATGAATTATTACGACTAGATCACCGCGGGATTAAAAGTGGTCAAAAAAGTGTTTTTTTTCAAAGAGTCAGAAAGTAACATTGCAGCAGGCACAACAAATGATCAATACTGATGTTAGCATTTCAGGATAGTTAAATATATCAACACATATGAGGGAAGTGTTGAAACGCAGTCTCTTCAAAGGAAGATTACAAACGGCAAATGATTACACATGACGATTTTGATTCAAATCTCAGCACGGAGCAGGAATTTCAGGAGTCTGGACCACAGCCAATCAGAAGCAAAGACCCGCCCCATCTCTGTCTCTGATTGGTTTAGACCACAACATGATCCAACCATGAGTGTGTGAGCTCCGTCAAAGGAAAAAAAACCCGGAAAAAAACGCTTCGTTCGCGGAGGCAGCTGAGCAAATGCAGTGTCGTTAGGTGCACCGGTGTGACCTAGGAAAATGTTAAAAATTTAGGTGGATGAGAGCCCTCTAGAGCACTGCTGTTTTCTGTAAAAATCAACATTTATTGAGTTTGTGCATAAAACAAGAAAGAAATATCCACCAGTGGGGCAAGTATATAAACTTAAAACTGAAATAAACCTAATTCAAAGGGAAAAACGAGAGTGTTTTAAATTTTTCCATAATTTCCAGTAATTTTGCTTCTTAAGGAAATGTTTCTTGATTTAAGTATCTTTAGATATTTGTGCTGGAAAACCAGACAATACTGAGGAAGATCATCATGTTTTCAGTTATTCTTGTAGTTTTGTTCTTTTATTGTGCTTTGTTTAGCATCATATCAGAAACCTTGCGCTGGTTAGCGGTCTCAGACAGCTGGAATTATTTCTGGCATTTCCAAACGCGCTCTGTCACGACAGCGGTCAGATGTCCCACTTCTCTGCACAAAGACTTCAGCGCATCTCTCTCTGGCATGCTTATCATTCGCTCTTCACTTTCCCGTTCAGCTTCCTCCCTGTAGGCCTACAGTCACTGGTGTTCATTTGACTGCAGATCCTTCCCAGAATCCTTCAGCTGCTCCCTGACTCACGGGGGTCCAGCACTAGACCCAGAGAGAGTCAGGAGTCAACGCCCACGGCCGTCCTGATACACATGACCATCGGCACACACACTGATGGAAAATCAAACAAATTATATCGTGCATGAAGAAAATGACACGCATTGATTTTTGTTGTTGTTGTTGTTTTTTGCATTGAGATTTTATTCTCATGATAATTTAGCACATTTCTCTCCAAGTTATTTTTGAGGAGGTTTGTTCTAGTTTAGATGATTTTCAGTGATTGTGTCTTTGTAGTGAGTAATTTTAGCATCATCAACACATTTCAGTCTTTCTACTTCAAAATTGCACGATACTTCACGGCTAACTTTCTCAGAACTTTTAAAGGGGGTATATACACTTTTCACAAGATAATAAAATATAATAATATAAATCTCTGATGTCCCCAGAATGTGCCTGTGAAGCTTCAGCTCAAAATACCGCCAGATCATTTATAATCGCTTGTTAAATTTGCCCCATATTTGGGTGTGAGCAAAAATTTGCCATTTTTGTGTGTGTCCCTTTAAATGCAAATGAGCTGCTGTGACCCGCCCCCTTTCCTGTGGCTCCTTTACACAAGCTTCAGATACTCCGTCAACAACAAAACAGGCCAATCTCACTCAGACAAAATGTCAGAAATAAGCAGTTGTGGAGCAGCCGTACATGTTTGAGTCTGAGTCGGACACAGATGGGAGACTCAGGAAGAGCTCCACACTTTTAGACAGAATGGATCATTTATGTAACGTTAGTTGCTGTGGAGTTACATTGATTGAACTCCTCGACTAGCATGTGCTGTCATGTTCATCTATAAATTGTTGTATAGGTGCTCGTCTGGGAACGTAACACGTCCGTCACACGACTATACAATGCACAATAAATGTGCGTTTATCATTTACTCAGACGGTGAGCGTTTTCAGGATAAATCTAACAACATACAGTCAGAGACGGTTAACTTTAGCCATGTTAGCCTTCTAGAAAGATCATTAAGAAAGATGATGTGCAAACATTCACAGAATATTAAGTGCCATCCTCACTTGTTCTGGATATGAAGTTAGCACGAAGCGTTGGTATTGACTCGGCCTTCAGAAACAACTGTTTTGCAAACCCAGTGTTGGTGAAGCAGTCATGCGTAAAATGATTTGCACAAATATATTCTTCATTCTTCTGCGTATTTCCTTCATAAATGAACTTCACCCACGGTGTCCTCAGTGGCTCTGATACCGGAGTCTTTGAGACGCGTGTGTTTGCTAATTCATCAACAGGAGATTGGCGCAGACATTGTAATACTCGAGCGCTAATACAGTAAGTAAACAGAAATGGCGTCTCTGTGCTTCTAAATCAGGGGCGTGTCTATGCTAAAGGAGCCAATCAGCAACAGCCATGGGCGGGTGTTCCCTAATGTTACATGGGAGAAGGGGGAAATACGAAACGGCTCAGATTGATAATGATTGATGGGGATTATAAAATTAAGTATTGGGTGATATTTTACAATTATGGGCCAGTTGTTTGCGTGCCAGTGTTAAATTTAGTTGATGAATAATTTTCTTCAACGGCCTTTTTTCACTGACGAAAATGAGACAATAAATAAAAACCAGTGTTGGATGACAAAAATTATGAGGAAAATCTACTCTCATTTTAATCAACAAATAAAAACGAGATAAAAATGTTAGGGATGGAAGATTAGGGAAGAGATCCTGTCAGAACGGATGTCCTGTGTAACAGATGCGCACACGTGCGGATTTAACGGCGGGAAAACACGGAGCTGTTGAGCTTTTCCAGGCTCACGCGACAGCGCTTCAGAGCGGATCAATCCATCAATAACACACATTATGACAGGGAATGATTATGAACTCATGCTGATCAATAACCACAATGATTACTTTATGATGTTTATATGCTCATATGATTTAGACGGATGTAATGATTTGATCTCCTCATCTGAACTGCAATAGTAAGGCATTTCAAAATAAGAGTCCCGGTGTATTTCCAGCTTGGGTCACGCATTATTTATACATTTAGTTACACAATCAGGGTTTTTCCTGGGTCAAAAATGGTCTTCGGTGGTGGCTGACAGACATGGTCATCCATACACACATGCACAGTAAAAAAGTCCCCTACCCACGTGATCTGCAAACGCAATACTGACAAAACATTTAAAATAAATAAAAGGAAAGTTTGTAATTTTTGCTTATCTGATTTTGATACCTTGATGTTTGTTTTTGTTCCTCATTTTTACACTATTTTTAGATAATTGTTTTGGTATATAATCATATCAATATTAAAAAGTAGTATATATATATAAATAAATAAAAGAACAAATAGCCAAATTTTCTGCCATATACAATTTCATAATATTATCAGCTAGCTAATAACAACTTTGTTCAGGGTTCACCTCACTCCAGTCTAAACTAAATGATTTATAGGCTCTTTATTTTACTACACATTGTGAACATAAATAAGCTGAATGACTGTGGATGATTAAAACTAACTCTTACACCCACTCTTGCTAAATTGGGTAAGCACACTTGTGTTTTCGTTTCACTGATTCGTGAGTTCAGTGTTGGACAGATCAATTGTTCTAACCAGTCGTTAAAATGATTCGGTCAGGAGGAAAGACTAAGACCAGGATCTGACATGCATTATTCAAAAAAGTATCAGGGTTATAATAGTTCACTAAACCATAAAACATCTGAAATTTAATAGAAATTTAAAAAATAAGTAAACTTAAACTTATCTGAAGCTTTAGCTTAACCAGGGGCCTATTGCACAAAACTAGGATAAGGGATTAAGCCGGGATATCTTGGTGATCCTGGCTCAATTTATCGGCTAATACTCAGTTATCTTTCATTATCGTTCTTGGTGTGAGTGTGTCTTCAGTGTAAGTTTACATGACAGCGGTGTACTACATTTTGCAGACAGATAACAAGGTCATAGATATCCCGGCTTAATCCCTTATCCTAGTTTTGTGCAATAGGCCCCTGATATACTAACTAAAGCAGGAAAACAACATTATAAGAACGATATAGATCTTTTTTTAAAACAAACAGAAAAGGTGAATTGAGCTCGTGTATTTTTGCGCTTGAACGATCAAAAATGTCAGAATGTCAGTTTTGACGTGTATTCAGTAACAGTCGGTTATGTAATGCTCATATGCTCAATTAATGCATTGCAATTTAACTAAACTGATTATATTTGGACTCAATGGAGTTTCAGTGCAGCTTCAAAGGGCTTTAAACAACAGCAGACGATGAATAAGGGTCTGATCTAACCAAACAATCGGTCATTTAAAAAAAAAAAAAGCACAAATGCTCGCCTTGCTCTGTTCTGTGATGCGCGTTCGTGACGACACGTGATACGCAGTTACGTTAGAAAGGTCACGCTTGACGGAGGCGAAAGTGCCGAAGTCAGTGTTTTAGTGTTGCACGATATACCGGTATTAGAACAGTATTGCGATACCCTGCTATTACAAACGGTACGATATGGAGTTGTATTAGTACCGGTACTTTAAGAAGGACCGCACGTTAATAAGAGCTGTATTTATTTGTGTGGATGTGTGACAGCAGGAGTCAGGATGTGTGTGTGAGCTCTCCACCGTTCACTAAACACTGGAAGCTGAAGAGTTAAATATACACACACAGCGCATGACAAAGAAAACAACACAAACATGCGCGCATGAGGAAATATAGCGCGGCGCGGAGTGTGCTCGATCTGAAGCGCGAGCACACGCCTTTCAGACAACATGCGATCGCGATTCAGTTCTTTCGGATTATGGATTTCAATGGTCAAAAATATGTAAAAATGCACATCCTGTGAGTATTCAGGTAAACACAGTCGGGGGTGTCTTTAGTGAACGTGTGCAGCTGAGGTGATTGGATCGGTGTTAAGCCGGATCTAATATTCTGTGTGATTAATGTTAATCAAACAACAATGAAAAATAGAAAACCACCCCATGCTTGGCTAAATCATTTTAATATATTGATTATGAATCAGTGTATAGTTAATTTATTGAGTGAAGACTAAGCTGTTTTTTTTCTTGCTAATGTTAAATAGACCTATAGCTGAAAAATAAAGCACTGTTTTTGTCATATTGTTTGTAATTTGCCTTTTTAGCTTATTTTTAAAAACAAAGATAAAATAAAAAAATTGCAATTAGAAGAAATGGTCAAAAACCAGGGCAGGAACATCCTGGCCACGTGAGTTTTTAGTTAAAAAATTAAATAAGACTATGATTAATATTATTCAATTACTTTTACCGGGTGTTTTTTTGACTGTGGTATTGATTTAGTATCGGTATCGAGGTATTTTAGTCTGGTATCGTATTGAAATCATAATTTTGGTATCGTGACAACACTACAGTGTTTACAAATGTGCGGAAGGAGGATTCAAAATTGTCCGACATTGCCGTTTTATTTGTCCTTTTTTTGTAAACAGCGTTTGACTGAGTATGTACACGTTCAACTTGTGCACTTCCACCTACGACAAGCGTGACCTTTCCAACGTAACTGCGTAGAACAGAGCAAGGCGAGCATTTGTGCTTATAAAACTTGAACTGTTTTTTTTAAAAATTTTATGGCCAATGGTTTGTTTAGATCAGACCCTTATTCATCGTCTGGTGTCGTGTAAAGCCTTTTGAAGCTGCAGTGAAACTGAACCGTTTGGGCTCCACTGAAGTCATTATATGGAGAAAAATCCTGGAATTCTTCGACTGAAGAAAGAAAGACATGAACATCTTGGATGACATGGGGGTGTGAAAATTATCAGCAAAAGTTTATTTAAAAGTGAACTAATCTTTTAAGTTGAACTCTGTATCAGCTCCATTCAAGCCACAACATCTGTTCCAAAGCTGTTGTGATGTCTGATGTTTTTGTAAGCGCGTGCACACACTCTTTTATCTGTGGAGTGTGAAAAGCCTTGATTCGATCAGTGAAAGCCACAGAGTTGCAGCTGTGCGCTGCTTTCAGACTCATGTCAAAGTCACGGTCAGTGTTTCTTCTCCTCTCTCGCTCTCTCGCTCTCACTGGCAGAGCTGAATGTGCTTTCTCAGAGGTCGCTCTTTCATCACTCACGATGCTTTATGATTCATTTAAGTATCAACTTTGTCTTTGTGTTTGGAGTAATGAGAAGAGACAAACTAGATTCCCTGTGCAAAACTCGTCACCCTGGTGCTATTGTGTTGTGGTCGGTTGCCAAGGTTCTGCGATACTGTTGCATAAAACGGTGTGAAATGAGTTACATATACAGGAAAGCTTAATACTTTGTTGAAATCAAGCGGCAACCTCCGCGGTCTCTTGAAGCCAATACGAAGTGGATTAAACTGCAGTTCATCAACTGGCCACTAGGGACAGGCTCCAGAAGGAGCAGAATCTCATTGAGCTCATGTTAAAATGCCCAACTTTACAGCAGAATAAAACATGTTTACAGCCTGGTACAAATTCTAGTTTTGGTCTAAACGGCTAGTTTTGCCCTTCATGACAACTCTGAGGGTGATTTTTTTATAGCGCATTTGTTTACATTATATTAAGCCTTAAAGTTCTGCATAATTAAGGGCGTGGCCACTTTGAGTGGCAGGTGGGTAGCCATTTATCTGTTGTTTGTTAGTCACGTGTCACCTCAGCTCCGCACGCCCGCCTCTTTGCCCATTTTCTGTTATCCGGGAGTGACGCGCGATGACGCTTCAAAGATGGCAACCGCCAGCTCGGCCATACTTTAGGCTTCAGAAACGCGTTCTTCAGAAACCTATGGGTGACGTCACAGACACTACGTCCATATTTTTACAGTCTATGGTTGAAATGCACGTATTAGGGGGCGATATGGAAAAAAAAAAAAAAAATTCACAAAAATCTGATTTACAATTTAAATCTTTTTTTTTTTTTAAATCAATCTGCAGATGACAAAGAAATTGTTCAAAACAAGTTTTAACTTTATTTTGTTTAGGTAAAAATATTTGCGGCTTGGTAGGACCTGGGGTCCAAAACTTAAACCATGTGAATAAACCCCGGCTATTCCTGGGCACCATATCTTTTGCAATATACAATATACATATCAAAGGTTTAGGAATTGATATGCAGATAAAATTAACTTTTATTAACAACAGTAATATGCAAAAAAGGTATAGGGACATTTTTTATATTCTTCTCTTATTAAATATAGGTTACCATTGTTCTTTTATAGTCTCTCACTGAACTGACCGACAGCTTCAGTGATTATTAAAGGAGCTCTACTCTTGGTTTCTGGGTAATTTAGTCACAATTTGTAGAAAAGTTTTGTTTTTCATGAGACTGTGACTTCCTACCTTTGTCCATACATGTATTAGGGAGTGGAAATGGCTAAGAAGTCAATAAGTGATTCAATGCCATAATCTACTGTTTATAGTGGGCATGTGTTTAAAAACATTTCTTCCACAATAACCCTTTAAACTTTTAGTTGGACAAATCATCACATTAAAAATAACATTAAAATTGGATAATATTTAGAGCTTTGAAGTGCTGGAGAAATGTTGAAACCCTTGAAAATGGCTTGAATTTCAATCTCAAAAGGTGATGAATAATGACAACATTAAATCCATGTGGCGTTACTACAGTAAGTCATGGTGAATTTTAGTTATTTGTGACTGAAACCCCTGATCTTCGCTCATGTTGTCTCAATGTTTCTCCTGGTTTCCACGTCAGAGCTGTTTAATCTGATATCTGTGGTTTATAACACAATTCTAAGCCGAGCGCTTCCACTAGATCTCAGAGTAGCGATGTTATTAATTCTGTGGTGATTTTAAACGCTTTCTCACTGGATCTCCAGCGCTGTGTATTTGTGTCACGAGCGGCCCGTATGAGCTCGTGCTGCGTTGTCTGAGTACCCGGGGTAGCGCGGTTCCGTTCAGACTTAAAACACAATTTGTAGCGGGGTATAAAATCGATTTATCGCCCAGCCCTAGCACGTATTAGATATGAAATGAATGTGGAGCAGCTGAGATCATCTGATGAGACATGTTCATATTGAGATCTTTGAGTGCAGCACAGTTTAAGACAGGGTTGATATTTTTACTTAAAAATCATCTTCAATTGAAATAACATAACATTTTAATATTAGATGATTGAAAAGATTGAAAATTTGTAATGTTGTGGCAACCAACTGAAATAAGTTAAAGCTACACTGTGTGATATTTTCCCCCATCTAGCGGTGAAAAGGTATATGACCATCCAGTGAATATTAGTTTCTGTTCCTCTCAATTCCGATTTCGTTTTAACTCCTACGGTGGCTGATTTAGTCCAAGATTAATATGGCTTCCAGTTCGATCAAGTGATCAGGTTACTTTAGAAAACTATTATAATTTGCAGTTATTTAATTTGTCAGTTAACATGTAGGTTATGACATCTATGTAAAATGAATAATAGTTTTACGTTTCGTTATTTTTACCATTTCATTGCTAACATCAGCGATCAGGTTCCCAGACGAATGCAAGCTAATCTTAGTAAAGTAACTTTTATCGGTGCTATCGTTATTCTGTATATTGTACGACATCACTAACGTAAGGCAAAGTTTACATTGTAGGCTATATCAGTCTCAAGCAATCCCCCTCTTCACATTCGACACGGTGCCATCGAGTGTTAAAACACCAAAGGCGAAGCTTGAATTTACGGGTATGTCCCTCTTTGGCTACTGTACTTTCAAGATGGAGGGGCAACATGGCGACGCGCATTCGAACCCCTCACCCGTATGTATTTTCAATGGCATATTATACACTTACGAGAATACTTTATTACTTGAAAGAAGTAAATATATATTAATGAGCACATGTGTTTTTAGCTAAGAATAAACTAAAAAAGTTACTCAGTGTAGCTTTAAAGTAAAATTAAAATGAAAAAATAAAAGCTAATTAGAAATATTAATAAAGAGTATATAAGCAATGCTAAAATAATGGGTTTAAGACTAAACATTTGACTTCCCTAATGTGATGCATTTCACAGTAAAAACAAGATATTCAATGAAGAAAGAAAATTGATTGGATGGTAAAAAGGTGATTTTGTTGCTATTAATGTGTCTAAAATGAATGGGTCAGTTTTCAGTTCATTTAGACTTTAAAGGGTCTGTACATCTATCTATCAAAAGTGCTCCAAGGAAGGAACAGTGGAGAACCGGCCACAGGGTCATGGGCGGCCCAGGCTCATTGATGCACGTGTGGAGCGAAGGCTGGCCCGTGTGATCCGATCAAACAGACGAGCTACTGGAGCTCAAACTGCTCAAGAAGTTGATAGAAAGGTATCAGAATATAATTTAACATTTACTAGGGCTGGAACTAACGATTATTTTGATAATCGATTAGTTGGCTGATTACTTTTTCGATTAATCGGATTAAAAAGCCTCTTTTTTATTTATTGACAAAATACACTATTCCAATGCTGTCCTTCAAACACACATAAATTAACCATGGTTTTATATAGAGTAATAAATAAATAACAGGGCTATCGTAGTTATTCAATGTTAACCACAAATTAACCACTGTTTTGCTTAATAACAGTTACTATTCATAAAATACATGAATTAGATGTTGACTTTTTCAAACTAAATTTAATTTAGCGTCCAACAGCAGATATTTCAGCTAAATTCATGTTTTTGCGCTGAATATTAATGGTCTCCCTCTCGACTGCGTTCTGTCTGTTAGTAGCATTGACAGATGAGGATGGAACTGTTCTCTATTTAGATCAGTGGATATAACCTGTAAAATAAACGTTTTGCACTGAGGACACACACACACACACATCTGTCAAAGTGCATGACAAGGGTGTGTTAAACGCTAATGCATTCACTTGAAGCGTAAAATACAGAATTCTCTTATTTTGGGTGCTTGGATCATGTCCCTTTCCTGCATCAGTTTCCACTCCACTGTTTCTAGATGCATTTTGTCCAAAGAGAGGTGTTATTCAGTGCTGTAATTTGGCACGACTGAGGGAAGCTTTGCGTACAGAGAGCAGACCCGACTAAACGATAATGAGCAGTGTTTCCCCTAGAGTTTGTTCAAGCAGAGGTGCTGTTACGTGACGCCCTCAGGGGGGGGGTCCAGGGGCATGCACCTCCGGAAGATTTTTTTTTTAAATAACCCCTTAAACCGTGACTTCTGGCAAGTTTTGTGGATTGAAATGGACATTTTGAACATTAAAATCCAAATGAAACTTTTCATGAAAAGGTGACTAACTTTTACTTCACTAACCTCCAGGGACGTGTGTGTGTGTGTGTGTGTGTGTGTGTGTGTGTGTGTGTGTGTGTGTGATGGGTAGGTTTAGGGGCTGTGTGTGTGTGTGTGTGTGTGTGTGTGTGTGTGTGTGTGTGTGTGTGTGATGGGTAGGTTTAGGGGCAGGGGCAGTGTGTGTGTGTGTGTGTGTGTGATGGGTAGGTTTAGGGGCAGGGGCAGTGTGTGTGTGTGTGTGTGTGTGTGTGTGTGTGTGTGTGTGTGTGTGTGTGTGTGTGTGTGTGTGTGTGTGTGTGTGTGTGTGTGTGATGGGTAGGTTTAGGGGCAGGGGCAGTGTAGGGGGATAGATACAACGGTTTGTACAGTATAAAATTCATTGGGTAGTAAGTTTTAACCCAATAAATTAAATACAGCGTGACAGCGTACAAAAAGCACTCGCCAGATATAAGATATAAACAGGGAGATATAAACATATTTTGGGGGAAAAGTGGAATGTAAAAGGAGCTTAAAGTCACTTTATAACGGAAAACACATTAAATATAGTCCGATATTAGGATAACTTACCCGTGTATCTTCTGTCACAGTTGCAGTTTTAACCCAACTGGCTGAGTTGTTATAGAAACAACCCAATAAAAGTTCGGAATAACCCAACAGAATGACCCAATATTTTTAACCCAGCTATTGGGTAAAAAAAATAACCCAACATTTTTTAGAATGTACAAGCTGGTCACACGCTGCAATTAAGAACATTCTTACATACCGCCCCTTCAAGGTCATTTAAAGTCATTGGTGTCTAGGAGAAACAATTAAGATATTAAAGGGATCTCATCAGTGATTTTTTTCCTCTCTACGGGTTGGTACTTGCACATATTTGGTAACACACACACACACACACACTTGATGGCAGCACATCTGTAGCACATAACCGCATTGGCACACAGCACAGCTGCTGGCTTGGGTTTCATGCCAGTGGACATGGAGGGACTTTGATCGTTCACACACACACACACACACACACACACACACACACACACACACACACACTGAGGCAGTTTAGCCCATTTAATCTGCCTTTGATCTGTGATTGAGAGGAAACTCCTGCCCCGTTGCCCCTGCTGTCACTGATGGCAGGGGACGAGGGGGCTAATATCTGAGCCCTAATGGGACCGTAGTGAATGTCATGCGCTCTTTACAGTAAATCACTGTGACTCTGCTCTTTGCACCTGATGTAATGACACAATTATCATGCATTATATTTATTAAAGCAATAAACTGGCTGAGGCAATGCATGACAATCCTTTTACCACAGTATAGGAGTGATGCTTGCATTAGTTCTGTTAACTAACAATGTTATTTTCGTTAATTGAAAAAGCTGGAAAATATATATACATGTATGTGTTCACCGATCAGGCATAACATTATGACCGGTGAAGTGAATAACACTGATGATCTCTTCATCACGGCTCCTGTTAGTGGGTGGGATATATTAGGCAGCAAGTGAACATTTTCTCCTCAAAGTTGATGTGTTAGAAGCAGGAAAAATGGGCAAGCGTAAGGATTTGAGCGAGTTTGACAAGGGCCAGATTGTGATGGCTAGACGACTGGGTCAGAGCATCTCCAAAACTGCAGCTCTTGTGGGGTGTTCCCGGTCTGCAGTGGTCAGGATCTATCAAAAGTGCTCCAAGGAAGGAACAGTGGAGAACCGGCCACAGGGTCATGGGCGGCCCAGGCTCATTGATGCACGTGGGGAGTGAAGGCTGGTGTTACCAGTGTTTAGACGAAATACCGGTTATGTCACTTAACCACCGTGGCATTGATTTAGATTTTTATAGTAATAAAATAATTTAGTTCAGTTAGAGAACAGACACTACAATTAATAACTGAAAGTGTCTGCTTAATACAGGGTGAGCCGTGAGTTTGTCATTGAACTGTTTTGTTGGTGTGTTTTTCATTAAGAATAAAAGGCTAATGAACCCACAATTCAAGCAACCTGCCCCCGAATTGGCGCTAATTCTAAAACGAAAGTAAAATGTATTTCACGGTGCATTTTCAGTTCATGCCTATGGAAGTTCAACTTCCGTAGGAATTAATTGAAAACAATTGCTTTGCTCTGATATGGATGCCCTTGCTGTGTGCATTTTACTTTCTATTAGAATTAGCGATTTAAAAGCCCCTGCTGGTGATACCGGTATTACGTGTGTTGTCACACGTCGATTAACGGGTGGGAAAATTTCCTCGCGTCAGATCCCTAGTGCCCATGCTGACCCCCGACCCCGCCCGAAAGCACCAACAGTGGCACGTGAGCATCAGAACTGGACCACGGAGCAATGGTGGTGGCCTGGTCTGATGATCACGTGTTCTTTTACATCACGTGGATGGCCGGGTGTGTGTGCGTGGCTTACCTGGGGAACACATGGCCCCAGGATGCACTATGGGAAGAAGGCGAGCCGGCGGAGGTGATGCTTTGGGCAATGTTCTGCTGGGAAACCTTGGGTCCTGCCATCCATGTGGATGTTCCTTTGACACGTCCCACCTACCTAAGCATTGTTGCAGACCATGTACAGCCTTTCATGGAAACGGTATTCCCTGGTGGCTGTGGCTCTTCCCGCAGGATAATGCTCCTGACACAAAGCACATATTCTTCAGGAATGGTTTGAGGAGCACAACAACGAGTTTGAGGTGTTGACTTGGCCTCCAAATTCCCCAGATCTCAATCCAATCGAGCATCTGTGGGATGTGCTGAACAAACAAGTGACCTCACCTCTCAATTTACAGGACTTAAAGGATCTGCTGCTAACATCTTGGTGTCAGATACCACAGCACACCTTCAGGGGTCTAGTGGAGTCTCGACGGGTCAGGGGGACCAGCACAATATTAGGTCATAATGTAATGCCTGATCGGTGTATATAGACATACTATTATAGTATATAAATAATACTAAAGGGCAAAATAGCATGCATAAAATGTCTGTTCCCAACTTCCTGTTTCAAAATTCAATGTCAACACAAAAACTAAATTTGCATTTGCTGTCTTCCAACATGGCGTGTGGTTATTTTGGCCGAATGATTGGGTTTCTTTGGCCGCATGTGTGGTTTTGTCGCAGCGATCTCACGCCTCTGACAGGTTTATCTGCCTTGACTGTCTTTCCACCTGCTGTGCGGAGAACGTCCCTGATCTTCGGCTCGCGGCCCGTTCCCAATGGCAGAGCCGTTGCCGTGGAGAGAGCCGGTTCTTTTGTGACATCATCTTCCTGTTGGAGGAGAAGTGTAGGGAAAGTCAGTGCAGACAGAAGGACTCGTCTCATGCACGCTGCGGCTTCCTCAAGCGCTCGTCTCTCCCACACTCGGGTTCATTTTAGTATTTACACAATCACAGTTTTCTGTGTTCATGTCTAGCTCTGGATTAAAGCTGTTTAATGAGATTATTTTCCTTGCATTCATCTTTACGCCTCATATTCAGACACTTGACTTGCATTTTATTTAGCAAAAGTTTTGGTTTGGTGTGTGTGTGTGTATATGTTTGTGTATTTTGTGTTTTTTTTGTTGTGTATATGGTATGTGTATGTGTTGTGGATCTTGTGTGTATGTTTGTGTGTGTTTATGTGTGTGTCTGTATGTATATGTTTATTGTGTGTGTGTTGTGTCTGTGTATATGGTATGTCTGTGTGTATACATTGTGTATGTTATGTGTGTATATGTTGTGGATCTTGTGTGTATGTTTGTGTGTTTTTGTTGTGTGTTTGTGTGTGTCTATGTAAACGTTTATTGTGTGTGTGTGTGTTGTGTCTGTGTGTAAATGGTATGTCTGTGTGTGTATACATTGTGTATCTTGTGTTTTTGTTGTGTGTTGTGTATGTGTGGTGTGTTTATAAATGGTGTGTGAGTTTGTAAGGAGTGTGTGTGTGTGTATTTTGTGTTTTTTGTTGTGTGTGTATATGGTATGTGTGTGTATATGTTGTGGAGCTTGTGTGTTTTTGTTGTGTGTTTGTGTGTGTCTATGTAAATGTTTATTGTGTGTGTGTGTGTGTTGTGTCTGTGTGTATATGGTATGTCTGTGTGTGTATACATTGTGTATCTTGTGTTTTTGTTGTGTGTTGTGTATGTGTGGTGTGTTTATAAATGGTGTGTGAGTTTGTAAGGAGTGTGTGTGTGTGTATTTTGTGTTTTTTGTTGTGTGTGTATATGGTATGTGTGTGTATATGTTGTGGATCTTGTGTGTATGTTTGTGTGTTTTTGTTGTGTGTGTGTTTGTGTGTGTCTGTATGTAAATGTTTATTGTGTGTGTGTGTGTGTTGTGTCTGTGTGTATATGGTATGTCTGTGTGTGTATACGTTGTGTATCTTGTGTTTTTGTTGTGTGTCGTGTACTTGTGGTGTGTTTATAAATGGTGTGCGTGTGTGTGAGTTTGTAACGAGTGTGTGTGTGTGTTGTGTCTGTGTATATGGTATGTCTGTGTGTATATACGTTGTGTTTCTTGTGTGTTTTTGTGTGTGTGTGTGTGTGTGAGTTTGTAACGAGTGTGTGTGTGAGTGTGTAACGTGTGTGTGTAACGTGTGTGTGTAACGAGGGTGTGTGTGTGTGTGTGTGTGTGTGTGTGTGTGTGTGTGTGTGTGTGTGTGTGTGTGTGTGTGTGTGTGTGTGTGTGTGTGTGAGTGTCTGTGTGTGTGTGTGTTGTGTGTGTGTGTGTGTGTGTGTGTGTGTGTGTGTGTGTAACGAGTGTGTGTGTGTGTCTGAGTGTGTGTGTGTGTGTGTGTGTGTGTCTGTGTGTGAGTGTCTGTGTGTGTGTGTGTGTGTGTGTGTGTGTGTGTGTGTGTGTGTGTGTGTGTGTGTGTGTGTGTGTGTGTGTGTGTGTGTGTGTGTGTGTGTGTGTGTGTGTGTGTGTGTGTGTGTGTGTGAGTGTCTGTGTGTGTGTGTGTGTGTGTGTGTGTGTAACGAGTGTGTGTGTGTGTGTGTGTGTGTGTGTAACAGTGTGTGTGTGTGTGTGTCTCTGTGTGTGTGTGTGTGTGTGTGTGTGTGTGTGTGTCTGTGTGTGTGTGTGTGTGTGTGTGTGTGTGTGTGTGTGTGTGTGTGTGTCTGTGTGTGTGTGTGTGTGTGTGTGTGTGTGTGTGTGTGTGTGTGTGTGTGTGTGTGTGTG
>CM040931.1:2730295-2792795 GCA_023029165.1 Gobiocypris rarus | reverse complement strand
ACCCTAGCCACCGCATAGGGAAACACTAGCAACCACGCTGCGTACCCTAGCAACCCCATAGCAAGACCTTAACAACCACCCCGATTACCCTAGAAACCGCATAGCAACACCTTAGCAACTACCCCGAGTAGATCTATCTATCATTCTATCCATCCATCCATCCGTTTTCTGATAGACTGTATTGACTTCAAAACCATCAAACTTTAAATTAACCTTTTTTCAAACTTTCTGGTCTAGCTTTTTAGAATTGCCTTCAAGCTGTACAGATTATTCAATTAAATTCTATTCACATTTATTTGTATAGCGCTTTTCACAATACATATCGTTTCAAAGCAGCTTCACAGAAAATGTATGCGTCTACATTACAATTTACAGTGATCTGTACTCAGAGGAGACGGTGTCCAAGTCATGGATTCCAGAAATGAACACATACACACAGTTAGCTAACAATGTATTCATTTAAGGCAGAAACAATGAGCTCAGTGAAGTAAAGAATACATGCTGTTAATTTATCAAGAGGATAGTGAAGAAACTGAGTGAAGATCTGAAAGAAAATTGCATAGTTTAAAAATAAAGGACAGAAGATGTATATAATAATGTTGAATAAAAGGCTCCATGCATTGTTCTTATTGTAAATTGTTAGATTATTAGCTAATTAGCAGGCATCACTATAATTATTGCTCATGCTTATGTTTAGAGATTTAGTGCAATACCTAGTGCACGCTTGTTTGTGCATGAATTATGATTATTCTGTGTAATGAGGTTTGGATGTGTTGACGTGTTTGTTCCACCTGCCTGTGCTGCGGTTTCAGATCTTTGATATTTCCTGGGACCCGTTCCTGCCGCACCGGCTGGTGAGCTGCGGAGTCAAGCACATTAAAGTGAGTCAAACCCCTGAGACAAACCTCATCCAACCCAAGATGATTCCCGCGCTCTCGGAAAGAAACAAATTAGGCATCAGCGGAAAAGATGCCGTAATTTATGCGTGCTTTCCTTTGTTGTTTTTGTCTTAACTGCAGATGCAATGTTTTTCATAGACATGCATTAACATACTGAGACAGAATATCATTTAAAGGAACAGTACTCCCAAAAATTATTATTGTTATATTTTGCACCTTGATTCTCTTCCCACACACACACACACACACACACACACACACACACACACACACACACACACACACACACACACACACACACACACACACGTTTGTTTTTGTGAAATGTGGGGACATTCCATAGGCGTAATGGTTTTTATACCGTACAAACCGTATTTTCTATCCCCCTACACTGCCCCTAAACCTACCCATCACACACACACACACACACACACACACACACACACACACACACACACTACCCATCACAGGAGACTGCAGTTTACTTTCTGTGAAAAAACCTCATCCTGTGTGATTTATAAGCATTTTGAAAAGTGAGGACATGGGGAACGTCCTCATATTTCACCCTCTCCTGTAATACCTGTGTCATACCCATGTCATTATACACATTTGTGTCCTGATATTTCACAAAACATGCACACACACACACACACTCACTCACACACTCACTCACACACTCACTCACACACACACACACACACACACACACACACACACACACACACACACTGCCCCTGCCCCTAAACCTACCCATCACACACACACACACACACACACACACACACACACACACACACACACACACACTGCCCCTAAACCTACCCATCACACACACACACACACACACACACACACACACACACACACACACACACACACACACTGCCCCTAAACCTACCCATCACACACACACACACACACACACACACACACACACACACACACACTGCCCCTGCCCCTAAACCTACCCATCACACACACACACACACACACACCCCTAAACCTACCCATCACACACACACACACACACACACACACTGCCCCTAAACCTACCCATCACACACACACACACACACACACACACACACACACACACACTGCCCCTAAACCTACCACACACACACACACACACACACTGCCCCTAAACCTACCCAACACACACACACACACACACACACACACACACACACACTGCCCCTGCCCCTAAACCTACCCATCACAGGAGACATGTTGCATTTTTACATTTTCAAAAAAACTCATTTTGTGTGATGTATAAGCTTGTTTCCTCATGGGGACCTCAATTTAGGTGAGTTAGGAGTCCCCATGAGTCTGTGTGCAGTCAGGTTGAAGTCCCCACCAGGATAGAAAAACATGAACACACACAAACACACACACACACACATATACACTCACTCACTCACTTACACACACACACATACACACACTCACTCACTCACTCACACACACACACACACACACACTTACACTCTCACTCACTCACACACACACACCCTTACTCTCTCACACACACTTACTCGCTCACACACACATACTCTCACACACACACTCTTACTCACTCTCACTTTCACACACACAAACACAAATGCACGCACACACACACGCACGCGCACACACACTTACTCATTCACTCACACACACACACCCTCACTCAGTGTTATTATTCCTCATATTCTCCATTGTTGCGGCTCCTCTCTTCCCAGTCTGTCAGTAACGCTCTGTTTAGTTCCTGTCTCTATGAAGCCCCGCCTTCTGAAAAGCACACTGTGCTCTGATTGGTCGGCTGGAGCAGTGTGTTATGATTGGTCAAGCCCCTTACCATAATAGTTTCAACACACTACTAAAGCCCTGTTTCAGACTGTCAGTCCAAGTCTGAAAATTTTGTATACGATTGAAATCCGATCAGATTTAGCAAGTCTGAACTGCCAAAAATCACATTAAATCCGTTTCGAGCTACATTCATATGTAGTTTGAAATCCTATTCAGATCGCATTTCTGGTAAACATTTCTCTTTTGTCTCATAGTTTTGGACATTATGTGGCAACGCACTGACGCCGAAACGAGGGATTTTTGGAAAGACAGGGGACCTGCAAACCATCCTGTGCCTGGCGACGGCGAAAGAGGAAGTGACGTATTCGGGAGCTCTTAACGGAGACATTTATGTGTGGAAAGGACTCAACCTGACGCGAACGATTCAGGCGGCGCACGGAGTGAGTGAAGCTCATCATCACACATCCTACACGATCCCTCCCACCATATACACACCAGATGTCTGCTATATGATCTCCCTTAAAGGACGTTCACTGCGGTCAGATCAGCAATGCACCTGTTATAACATTATATAATGGCGGTTGTGCCCTGTTGCGCACGTGTTTGTGAACTCTCCTTGTTTCCGCAGGCAGGGATCTTCAGCATGCATTCATGTGAGGAAGGCTTCGCCACCGGTGGGCGTGATGGATGTGTGAGGCTGTGGGATGTGGATTTCAAACCCATCACCAAGATCGACCTCAGGGAGGCAGAACAGGGTTATAAAGGTAAAACATCACAGCGGATGTTCCCTTTAAAGGGAACATATCATGGATTTGTCTTGCTCTTTTGAAGTAGTTTAAAGGGATAGTTCACCCAAAAATGTAAATTAGCCCATGATTTACTCATCCTAGGTGTGTTTGACTTTCTTCTTTCAGACGAACACAATCAGTTATATTGACAAACGTCCTGGCTCTTCCAAGCTTTATAATGGCAGTGAATGGCTGTTTCTGTCTTGAAGTACATAAAAGTGCATCCATCCATCATAAAAGTGCATCCATCCATCATAAAAGTGCATCCATCCATTATAAAAGTGCATCCATCCATCATAAAAGTGCATCCATCCATCATAAAAGTGCATCCATCCATTATAAAAGTGCATCCATCTATCATAAAAGTGCATCCATCCATTATAAAAGTGCATCCATCTATCATAAAAGTGCATCCATCTATCATAAAAGTGTATCTATCTATCATCATAAAAGTGCATCCATCCATAATAAAAGTGCATCCATCCATCATAAAAGTGCATCCATCTATCATAAAAGTGCATCTATCCATTATAAAAGTGCATCCATCCATATATAAAGTGCATCTATCCATCATAAAAGTGTATCTATCTATCATAAAAGTGCATCTATCCATCATAAAAGTGCATCCATCCATAATAAAAGTGCATCCATCCATCATAAAAGTGCATCCATCTATCATAAAAGTGCATCTATCCATCATAAAAGTGCATCCATCCATTATAAAAGTGCATCCATCCATAATAAAAGTGCATCCATCTATCATAAAAGTGCATCCATCTATCATAAAAGTGCATCCATCTATCATAAAAGTGCATCCATCTATCATAAAAGTGCATCTATCCATCATAAAAGTGCATCCATCTATCATAAAAGTGCATCTGTCTATCTATCATAAAAGTGCATCTATCCATAATAAAAGTGCATCCATCCATCATAAAAGTGCATCCATCTATCATAAAAGTGCACCCATCCACCATAAAAGTGCATCTATTTATCATCATAAAAGTGATGCATCTCATTTCGCTGTGTTCCAAAGTTCAAGTTTGGTGAACTCTGAGCTGAGACGACGTGTGACCAGTAGAGGTTCGATATGTCACGGCGTGACCTATTGGCTGAATTAAAAGAAGGATATTTTTGTCGAGTAGATTATGTATTTTTTATATTTTGAGTGAATCACTATTGTAATATGTTGAATTCATATTTATAACAAAGACGCTTCGCAGTGTCATGCTCAAAGTTAGGGCTGTCACGATTCCTCGTTATCAAGAGTTAAACCAAACTTTTATTTTGACGGGTTGTTTATGACATTATGCCAAAATGCGTGACATTCCAGTTTTTATGACTGGATTCAGTTTGCAATGAACCACGAAAGCTTGTTCCATTATTGACAATTTTTCAAGGAAATTGCACTCAGTGATGTAGATTACAAACACAATAGCTGATCAATAAAGCAGACGGTCTTAGACAGGAAGAGATCATTGATTTGACTTCATATGGTGGTAAAGGAAAGCCAGTATATAAGGGATTCTGTCACCATGGCAACATCGCCTGCGCTTATATCGCCCGGGTGACAGTGTTTTCAGCAGATGTAAGTCTTGTAGTAATGAAGCTGTCACCGGTTTCACGGCACAAGACTGTCAGATAATTGGGTGGGAGAACAAACGACCGGCTCAGGTCAGTCTGAAACAAGAATCTCAGCAGATTTAACCAACCTCGCTGGAAGGAACATTCGTTTATGTGTTTATACTAGACAGAAACATACATTTATCATCACATGATCCGAGCTGCTCTCCACATTCATTTGATATATTTATGAACTCTCACTAGATGATTGACTCTTTTGGGTGTGTTCTAGTTGAAACATCTCAGACGAAACACAACTGAGACGTCCAGTATAGACATAGTTCTCCCAAATGATCCACACTGGGTTTGTTTATTTGATGTTTTGCTGGCTTGTCCAATTTAGACTTTCAATATGGCATGTTTTTGACTTTTTCAGCCTTGTAGCTTCATTTACAGCCAGTTAACGAGCCAATTAAATTCTGCCCTGCTGAAAACACCTGCAGACCACCTTTGAGTGTGAAGCTTGTATTTTTCTGCTTATATTAATTGCACCATAAAAAAACGTGTGTTATTTGAGCTGTAAGGTATCTAAATCGCCCTATAAAGATTGGACTGCATTTTTATGATGGATTGATGCACTTATGATGGATAGATGCACTTTTATGATGATTGATGCACTTTTATGATGATAGATGCACTTTTATGATGAATAGATGCACTTTTATGATGGATAGATGCACTTTTATGATAGATAGATGCACTTTTATGATGGATAGATGCACTTTATGAGGGATAGATGCACTTTATGATGGATGGATGCACTTTTATGATGGATGGATGCACTTTTATGATAGATAGATGCACTTTTATGATGGATAGATGCACTTTTATGATGAATAGATGCACTTTTATGATGGATAGATGCACTTTTATGATAGATAGATCCACTTTTATGATGGTTAGATGCACTTTTATGATGGTTAGATGCACTTTTATGATGAGTTAGATGCACTTTTATGATAGATAGATGCACTTTTATGATGGATAGATGCATTTTTATAAAGAAGGACTATTCTTTTTTCTTGTGAAATTAGTTTTTTGCTTAGTATGGGTTGATTTGTTGCAGAAAATACATCTGATAAAAACAATTATAATAATTTTTTATATAATTCATATAATTAAAGTCATCTAAAAAATCCCAAAACAGATCAGTACAATTAATATAATTAAATATTATTAATATAATTCAGGTCATCCATTCAGACTCTAAATTAATCTACAATACAACCCACCAAAATCCATATATCAAAAGATGGTCCAGATTAAATAGTCAAGTTGTTTTGTTTTCATAGAATTAGCCGGTTATTTCACATCTGAGGCACAGGTTTGTATTGATCTTTAGTGGTACTGACCCCGGATCATTCCCTAAAGGTAGTTAGGATGCCTGGACACCAATATCCCATGGACTTAGTTAGGGAAGATGCCATATAAGTTGTTCAAAGTTAAATGTGGCACCTGTCTTGACTATGAAGGTACATACTGGAGCACAAATCCCAAACGTAATATTTGCTGCTGACCACATATCATAGCCATTTGTTCTCTTCCAGGCCTGTCCATCCGCAGTGTGTGTTGGAGGGCTGACAGGATCCTAGCAGGAACTCAAGACAGCGAGATCTTTGAGGTGATGGTGCGAGACCGAGATAAACCGCTGTTGATCATGCAGGGTCACTCAGAAGGGGAACTCTGGGCCCTCGACCTGCATCCCAAACAACCGCTGGCCGTCACAGGCAGCGACGATCGATCCGTGCGGTGAGTCTAATCCTTCTATTGGATTTTACTTTATACCACATCAGTTCACACAGTAGCAAGACGGCTGGAAATGAGAGAGTTTTCCCTTTTCATTTTCATCAAACAAGCCATTCTTTGTGCCCGTCAGACTGTGGAGTTTGTCCGAACACACGTTGATCGCGCGCTGCAACATGGAAGAGGCCGTACGCAGCGTTTCCTTCAACAACGACGGCTCCCAGCTCGCTCTCGGCATGAAGGACGGCTCTTTCACTGTTCTTCGTGTCAGGTAATTGAGTTTGGAGTAGGGCTGGGCGATATCTAAAAAAAAATATCTCGATATTGTCAACATTTTTACGATATTCGATATATATCTTGATATGTTTGCAATTGCTTTTAAATAAATAAATAAAAATATTTTGCCTCCATTAAAAACAACAAAAACTATTTAGATAGAACCAAATTAAATACAAAATGTTTACGTTTACTGAACAGGTTGGATGACCAAAATCTGAAATCATGATACGAGCAATTTAATATATTTTTTTTAAATGTGCTTTTATATGCTTTCAATGATATTGGACCCACTCACTTTTATCATCTCTGATTCAGCACACGTCTGTTTACCCACCCCTTACCGATAAACACGTATTATTAAACATGTTCGATGCTTTATTTCCACTTTTCTAATGTTTCCTTCATTTTTATTGAAAATAAGTGCCTTTCCTATCTGGTATGTGATTGGAAAAGGGAGCAGAGCGAGTTCGGCAAAAGCCGGATTCGAACCTCGGATCGATTTGCATCAAAACTTTGTGATTTCCGTAATTTTGTCTGGCCCAATCAATAGTTTAGTAGCTAAACGGCGGTATTTTTGTATTTAATGTAAATGGCATCTAACATTACTCCAGTAAAAAAAAATTCTGAGAGAGGACCCACCCACGTTTTATTTGCTTCCGACGCCCATGTATGTATATATATATAAACTGCTCAGTCTTCTCTCTATAAATGAACTATAGGCTACACTGATTCTTAATAAATATATTACAGTTGTTTAGCCAAGCATGGGGTGGTTTTCTATTTTTCATTGTTGTTTGATTGACATTAAATCACACAGAATATGAGCTCCGGCCCTTTAAGAGCTGCACGGACCCAATACACTGTAACACACGATTCCTCACTCAACTCTGTGTGCGTTCAGTAAAGACACACTACTGTGTTTAATACTCGCCAGGACGTGCATTCTTACATTTGATGACCATTGAAACACAATAATCCATGAAAGAACTGAATCGCGATCGCATGTTGTCAGAAAGGCGTGTGCGCTTCAGGTCAGAGTCCCGCGCCGCGCTGTTATTGCTCTCATGCGCTCACGTTTCCGCTGCTTTCTTTGTCATGCGCTGTGCGTATATATTTAACTCTTCTGCTTCCAATGTTTAGTGAACGGTGGAAGCAGAGCTCTGTGTTATCTGGTAATGTTTTTGGGAAAGTATGCATGTTGAATTTGAAATATTCGATATTCACGATATTTTCAAATTTATTGCGATTATTATCGCTAATATTCGATATATCGCCCAGCCCTAGTTTGGATCGCCTGCGGTTCATTATTTCAGGTGTGTGTGCACACGCTGAGAGTTTGTCTTGTTGTCTAAGGGACATGACGGAGGTGGTCCACATCAAAGACAGGAAGGAGGTCATCCACGAGCTCAAGTTCTCACCTGATGGCTCTTACCTGGCCGTGGGCTCCAACGACGGGTTCGTGGACATCTACGCTGTGGCCCAGCGCTATAAAAAAGTGGGAGAGTGCAACAAATCCACATGCTTTATAACGCACCTGGATTGGTCCGTGGATAGCCGGTTCCTGCAGACCAATGATGGAGCTGGAGAAAGATTCTTCTACAGGATGCCAAGTAAGATTCTCCATTCATTGGTTTCCTGTGTTTTCACGGTTTTCCGGTAAGGGGTGCTACGACACATCTCCTGAACAAGTACAGACTCTCCTGATCCAAACAAGAAGAAGCAGAAACAAGCGATTGAAGCATTTTTTGGTTTGTTTACAAACAGAGGCTCTGTTGTTTTTGATATTTGGTAAGTGCAGATATTCATACAACTAAATATTCTGGGGGCCATGACATTTTTGCGAAAATGATAAAAAAATGCTGACATTTTTCTTCAAAAACGCTGGCGGGGAAAGAATTAATCGAGCAGTATTTTGTTTCATAAAGGTCAAATGTGTGATTTATTTACTTATATGTTAGTAGAATATCGCATGGCTGGAAAAGGCTCTCAGCCAGTCAGATTCGAGAACCAGAACTGTTGTGTAAAATATTTTATTCCAGTTTATAATGGGACACGGAAACCTGTGGAAAACTCTTTTAATATTGTGATTTCCAGACCTGGAAAATTATCAAAACTTTCTCAAAAGTGAAAAAGTTTTTGAAAAATCTTTAATAATTCATGGAGAAGTCATGAAAACATTTGACATTTTACAAAAGTTATTAAAGTTTTAAATATTTTTGCATTTTTAAATGAATAATAAATCTGGAAAATTTCTGGAATAACTATTTATTTAAATTTAAAAAACAGTATTTTTTAAATATTTTTGCATTTGCCATTTATGCAAATATACATTTTTTTTAATTACTAATCTTTTCACAGTCATTAAATACAAATCTAGAATTGTGAAAATCATCAAAACCTTCTCAAAAGTGAAAAAGGTCTTTAAAAAAATCATTAATAATTCATGAAAACATTTTACAATTCATTTAAATTTCAAAAGCTATTAAAGTTTTAAATATTTATGCATTTAAAATTCATGTGTTTGTAAATTATTAATAATAATAATAATTCTGGAAAAATCTGGATACTATTTATTTAAATTAGAAAATTATTTATTTTTTTTAAATTACTAGGCTTTTCAAAAGGACAATTTTTTTCTGGACAAATCAGCAAAACTTTAATATTTATTTAAATTTGAAAATCTGTGTTTTTTTAAATATTTGTGCATAAAGTATTTATGTAAATATTAATGCTTTTTTTAATTACTAGGTTTTTCAAAAAACATGTAATGTAATAATATTAATTAATAATAATTCTAGACAAATCAGGAAAATGAATGAGACTTTAATATTTATTTAAATTTGAAATTAAGTATTTATGCACATATATATATAATTTTTTTTTTTTTACTTTTTAAATTGTGATTTCCAGACCTGTAAAAATCATCAAAAGCGGGTGCTTGTGAAAAAAGTCTTGCATTAATAATTTATGGAAAGTCATGAAAATTAGTAACTGAATTAGTAATTAAATTAGTTAAAGTTTTAAATATTTCAGGGCTTAATATCACTGTTGCAAGCAAGTTAGCAAGAAGACATTTTTGTCTTATTGGAGACATTTATACATTAAAAAGTCTATTAATTTCAGGAAATTGGTACTGTACATGACATACAAATGAAAATCCTGCACCAAAGATTTTTCATGATTCTTGAATCCAGTAATCAGTAACTCTGCAGGAATCACTGAATGACATCCGGTACTCTAGGATTGTCGTGGCAAGTCTCAGTTATCTCCAGAGTGTTAAAGAAAATCTCTCAGAGTTGAAGTTCCAGGTCTCAGGAAAAGTAAACTTTATTGTAAGAGCAACAAAGTGAGATGCAGCTGTTCATCTGACTCTTTCATGGTAAAACTTAATTTCTTATACGCTTTTCTTATCACTCTTCATCCAATGAGCGCCCTTCTAGGTATCTTTTCTTTTTAGCTCCACCTTACAGTTTCGCCACAATTATACGCAAACTTTGTCACGTATCATATTTATTTGTGGAAAATCCCAGGCTTTCTGATTTTTTAAAAAAGCTCTTATATAACACTTTCATGACAGTTTTCCCACACAACAAATATAACTTCTCCCGTTTTTCCCATGTTATCCCCATTGTTTTGATGTTTTTGATGGGCGACAGACCTTACTTTTCTGATACACACCCGAGGCCTGTCATAATACACTGAGGCCTACTGTAACACAGCTTAGACCTGGTAAAAATGAATTTCCTCCGCAGGATCAGCCCTATTTCATGAATCATGTCATGCTTACAGTGTAACTGAAGATAAGCCATTGTTCCGTGTTCTCAGCCGGTAAATACCTGCCGAAGGAGGAAGCCAAAGGAATCCACTGGATGACGTGGACATGTGTTCTCGGACCGGAGGTCAATGGAATCTGGCCTAAATATTCCAACGTCAATGACATCAATTCTGTGGATGCCAACTACAGCAGTGCCGTGCTGGTGACGGGCGATGACTTCGGCCTCGTCAAACTCCTCAGATTCCCCTGTCTTAAGAAAGGTCAGCTCGCGCATCCCGTTGTGATCCATGCACGGATAAACCAGTGTGTGCACTAACAAATGTGACTCTTTTAGCTGCCAAATTCAAGAAATACATCGGACACTCTGCCCATGTGACCAATGTGCGATGGTCACATGACCTGCAGTGGGTTCTGAGCACGGGCGGAGCGGATCACTCCGTGTTCCAGTGGAGGTTTCTGCCGGAAGGCGTCATGAATGGCGTTTTGGAGCCACTGCTGCAAGGTGAGCAATCCTTAAACGGTTAGTTCACCCAAAAATGAAATTTACATCATTAATGACTCCGCGTAATGTCGTTCCACACCCGTAAGTCCTCCGTTCATCTGCAGAACATAGTTTAAGACATTTTATATTTAGACCAAGAGCTTCCAGTTCCTCCATTGCACGGTATACTGTCCCTTTCCCGAAAAGTCATAAAAACATCATCAGTAGTCCATATGTGACACCAGTGGGTTAGTTAGAATCTCTTGAAGCATTGACATTACATTTTGGTCCAAAAATAACAAAAACTACGACTTTATTCAGCATCGTCTTCTCTCCCGTGTTTGTTTTCAATCCGTGAACAAAGATTCAAACTAGGGCTGTAGCTATCGATTCTTTTAGTAATCGAGTATTCTACCGTTTATTCCATCGATTAATCGAGTAATCGGATAATAATTACTTTTTTCTTTATTAAAGAGCAATACTAAATATATAAGAGAAAATAAGACAGGTATCTTAAAATTAACATCTAATTTGTTTTCTTTTTAGAAAAATAAAGTTTTATTGCTGAAATTGCATACATAATAACTGTGAAAATAACCCATTTTAATGCATTCAATTGCCACATTATAAAAATCTATTTCAAATTAGTTTAAAAAGTTCAGTCTAAAACTAAACCTACAACCAATAAACCAAAATAATATTAATATAAATAGCAATAATGCCTAAACATTGCATGTATGTTTGTTTAAAGCTTAACTTTTAAGTTTCAGCTTCAGTTCAGGCATGACTTAAGCCTTTACTGTCTTCTGAAGGCTGTGAGGCTTTTGTAAGAAGCAAAAAATATTGGACAGAACAAGAGTACAGATGGTCATACTAGAGATGCACGGATAACTTTACAGAATTCGCTGTTAAAAACAAACCATCCATCCGCACCCGATCGTTATAAACTCAAATCCTCAGTGTAAGCGCGATGCTACCGTCACATTTTAGCTACACTGAAGTAGGTTGCTTTAAAACAAATCTTCTTTGGCGAAATTACACGTTTTAAATAACCCAAACGGGTTGACACCTCTACATCACCTCGCAAACGCGAGAGATGAGTTTGTGTTTAATCAGATAAAGTAGCCTACATCGCACATACAGATCTACATTTTGAGCTAATCATATTCATCATTGTAACACAGCTTGTTTAATTAATTTAGTAGCTATAAATATTGCTCGTATCTCCTCAGCTGCCGCGCGAACTGCCGCAAATGAAGCCTAAATGTTCAGTGTCGTATCGTGAAGCTCAACACACAGTTTTCTTCATTTAAAAAGAGCGAGACTAAATGATATTAGCAGTGCTGATGCCAGTCTCTCTCGCATTGCGGTCTTTGATCTCGCCATGAGCTAAAAACGAAAGTTAAAGAGCGACACATTCATTGCGTTTTACCGTGAAATGAGTTCCGCGTCTTAATTAAAATCACCACATCAATGATTTCTCTCATCCACCCGCAATTTTTGGGATGTTTACCCACCTGAACCGCAGATTTAACCACAATCCACGCATACTCCGAGTCCTTATACACAAAAAATATATTTCTGCATCATCCGTGTGTAGTTAAATGAACTAAACGAAGCATCGAGGCAGATGATTTTGCCTCGAGGATTTTTTCAATTCGAGTAACTCGAGTTACTCGAGGAATCGTTTCAGCCCTAATTCAAACGGTTATGAATCAGTGTATTGATTCATGATTCGGATCGCGTGTCAAACTGCTGAACTCACATGACATTCTTAATCGATTCACTGATTCATAAGCGTTCGAATCTTTGTTCACGGATTGAAAACAAACACGGGAGAGAAGACGATGCTGAATAAAGTCGTAGTTTTTGTTATTTTTGGACCAAAATGTAATGTCAATGCTTCAAGAGATTCTAACTAACCCACTGGTGTCACATATGGACTACTGATGATGTTTTTATGACTTTTCGGGAAAGGGACAGTATACCGTGCAATGGAGGAACTGAAAGCTCTTGGTCTAAAAATAAAATGTCTTAAACTGTGTTCTGCAGATGAACGTCTTACGTCTGTGGTCTTACGGGTGTGGAAACGACATTACGGAGTCATTAATGACGTAAATTTCATTTTTGGGTGAACTAACCCTTTAAACTGAATCGAAAGGAGTAATAACTAGGGTTGTAACGGTATGAGATTTTCACGTATGATAATCGTCTCAGAAAATATCACGGTTTCACGGTTTACAATATTAAAAAATCTTTGTTTTGCTCTGTTTATTATTATTATAATCATCAGCTACAATGACCCTTCAATAAATGAAAACAGATAAGTTTTTTTTATTTAACATATGGTTTATTATATCAAACTTTTTTCTGGAAAAAAAAAAAACTTATGGAAGGATGAGTCTACCTTTTTGGGGATACAAAAATTTGAACCACCCCATTTGAACAAAATAAGGAATGCTATTTCTCTTTAGATTAGGAAATAATAAACCAAACTTTAATATTTTGATTTTGTAATAATTTCAGTTACTCTCCAAATTAATGTATAAACGGTTTAAAGAAAGCTTATTTTAAATATGTGTTGTAATCTTTTTATGAATGAAGGCCAGTATCACTGATACTAATGACTCTATGAAACATTAATGACGTTACATTACGGTATAAATGAAAGATACCAATTTCAACATTTATTAGGCTTTAAAACAACTTTTAATTTAAGAAAAAAATGTATATTTACCTTTGGCCTTCCCTGTTAGACATATACAGAAATGTAATAGTTATCAAACATCTTTCTTAACTGCATAAATAATATATTAAATATAGATGAATCATCTTTTCTCTGTTCCCGTTACTTCTCTGTTCATCAGTGCTGCTGTCACTTTAAGACCGGCAGCTGCTGTCAGCGCATCTCATTTTCTAAGACGTTATTTAACTATTTTAAGACTCCTACGACCTTACTCAACAAAACTGGCATTTTGGCAACATTCTCTGTGTTGTTATTGTTTGTTCAAGAGCGAAAGAGAACTCGATGTGTGCGAGACTGGCGCAACTAGGATCTGATTGAGACACAGCCACAAAAGACAGGACATCGGCATACAGCGCCTTCTCTTCTGTACTAATCGGAAATAATTCTGCATCACGGAAATAAAATGGCCTTAAGTTATGAACAGAACATCTTTATCTACACGGAAGGATGGTGTTCACGAATATGGGAGAACATGTTCGACGTATTTCCTGCTTTTGCAGCCACCCTTCGTGCAAACTGGATAACCATCTTCAAGGACAACCCCACGTTCGTTTTTTGGATACCCAAAGTATTCCCGTACTGCAGATTGTAACTTTTTTTGGTTGGGGGATAGAGATTAGAATTTGTAGCCACTGGCTCTGACATTTTCTCAGCTGTACATGTACGAGTGGAGTCTGACGTGTAATTAAGTTGCATATGCGCAGTAGCGTAGGTGAGATCTGCTTTCATTTCCCTCCCAAAAAAAAGTGTATAAGCAAATGCTCACGATATGATAATCGTACATGTAAATATCACGATAAACCGCCATACCGGTATACTAACTGCGTCAGGCTGATCATTTCAGAAAACACTTGTGTCTTAATGTTAATCAAACAACAAAAGACCAAGAAGATGCGGAAAACGCTGATGGAATGCAGTCATAAAAACTAAATTTACTGTAATGTCACGGAATTCGTCAAAGTTTTGGTGAATAAATAAAACGTAGGTCAGTCACTTAAATCAAACTGCTATATATATACTAGTGTCTGTGAATATTAATCCAAAAATACTTTAAATATGAATTCTGCATGTTTCTGTGTCTCTGTGTAAATAGCGCAGATGCACGGTTTCATTTATCTCTCTCACACACACACACACACACACACACACACACACACACACACTGAAACTTGCAATGTTTTTCAGCTTCTGCTGCCTCGATATATGAGGACATGAATGCATGAACCCTCATCTCCTGTCACTTCATGAGCATTTTACCGTTTCATTCGACAAACTCTATCGTCATATCATAAACACACATACAGGAACTCAAAGGTCTTGACAGCAACCCGTCAAAATAAAGGTAATTGTGACAGAAATATATTAATTTTGTACTGTAGAATTGAGCTACTTCTCAATGTAATAATAATATATGCATTTAATTTATACAGGGAAGAATATGCAGTGTTATTTAACATTTGTTTACTTTATTTCTGTACCTGGAAACTGTTAAACCCACCCTAAAATTTCAAATCTTTGTTCTGTTGCATTTGTTATGCTGAATGGTAAATGGATCCAGTCTATGTTCATTAGAAATTATTTGATATTACAGAAAAAAAATAGCTAGTAGTATTTTTTTTTGTTTTTAGTTTGCTGATTTAAAACATGATCAAAACACTTTATTTTAATAACAACATTTCAAATAAGGGGAATCGGCCAATAATTGTTTGTTAAAATCGGTATCGGCACCAAAAAATCCCATCTGTGCATCCCTTAAAAAAATACGATGAATTAGAAAAAAATCTAACATAAGTTACGAATATTTTATATTCTCAAAAACAGAATTTGAATTCCTGACAAATGTTTTTCTTAAAAAGCATCGACTAGTTGTGACTAAAATAGTGTGCATGCTTGTTTTATTATGTTTTTTTATTGTTTGCGTAATTGTGCATGTGCAATGGAACATTTAACCAATAGCTATAAATATTGCTCGTATCTCCTCAGCTGCATGTGAACTGCATAAATGAAGCCTAAATGTTCAGTGTCGATCCTGAAGCTCAACACACAGTTTTCTTCATTTAAAAAGAGCGAGACTAAATGATATTAGCAGTGCTGATGCCAGTCTCTCTCGCATTGCGGTCTTTGATCTCGCCATGAGCTAAAAACGAAAGTTAAAGAGCGACACATTCATTGCGTTTTACCGTGAAATGAGTTCCGCTTAATTAAAATCACCACATCAATGATTTCTCTCATCCACCCGCAATTTTTGGGATGTTTACCCACCTGAACCGCAGATTTAACCACAATCCACGCATACTCCGAGTCCTTATACACAAAAAATATATTTCTGCATCATCCGTGTGTAGTTAAATGAACTAAACGAAGCATCGAGGCAGATGATTTTGCCTCGAGGATTTTTTCAATTCGAGTAACTCGAGTTACTCGAGGAATCGTTTCAGCCCTAATTCAAACGGTTATGAATCAGTGTATTGATTCATGATTCGGATCGCGTGTCAAACTGCTGAACTCACATGACATTCTTAATCGATTCACTGATTCATAAGCGTTCGAATCTTTGTTCACGGATTGAAAACAAACACGGGAGAGAAGACGATGCTGAATAAAGTCGTAGTTTTTGTTATTTTTGGACCAAAATGTAATGTCAATGCTTCAAGAGATTCTAACTAACCCACTGGTGTCACATATGGACTACTGATGATGTTTTTATGACTTTTCGGGAAAGGGACAGTATACCGTGCAATGGAGGAACTGAAAGCTCTTGGTCTAAAAATAAAATGTCTTAAACTGTGTTCTGCAGATGAACGGAGGTCTTACGGGTGTGGAACGACATTACGCGGAGTCATTAATGACGTAAATTTCATTTTTGGGTGAACTAACCCTTTAAACTGAATCGAAAGGAGTAATAACTAGGGTTGTAACGGTATGAGATTTTCACGGTATGATAATCGTCTCAGAAAATATCATGGTTTCACGGTTTACAATATTAAAAAATCTTTGTTTTGCTCTGTTTATTATTATTATAATCATCAGCTACAATGACCCTTCAATAAATGAAAACAGATAAGTTTTTTTTATTTAACATATGGTTTATTATATCAAACTTTTTTCTGGAAAAAAAAAAAACTTATGGAAGTATGAGTCTACCTTTTTGGGGGGGAAAATATAAAAAATTTGAACAACCCCACATTTGAACAAAATAAGGAATGCTATTTCTCTTTAGATTAGGAAATAATAAACCAAACTTTAATATTTTGATTTTGTAATAATTTCAGTTACTCTCCAAATTAATGTATAAACGGTTTAAAGAAAGCTTATTTTAAATATGTGTTGTAATGGCATCTTTTTATGAATGAAGGCCAGTATCACTGATACTAATGACTCTATGAAACATTAATGACGTTACATTACGGTATAAATGAAAGATACCAATTTCAACATTTATTAGGCTTTAAAAACAACTTTTAATTTAAGAAAAAAATGTATATTTACCTTTGGCCTTCCCTGTTAGACATATACAGAAATGTAATAGTTATCAAACATCTTTCTTAACTGCATAAATAATATATTAAATATAGATGAATCATCTTTTCTCTGTTCCCGTTACTTCTCTGTTCATCAGTGCTGCTGTCACTTTAAGACCGGCAGCTGCTGTCATGCGCATCTCATTTTCTAAGACGTTATTTAACTATTTTAAGACTCCTACGACCTTACTCAACAAAACTGGCATTTTGGCAACATTCTCTGTGTTGTTATTGTTTGTTCAAGAGCGAAAGAGAACTCGATGTGTGCAAGAGACTGGCGCAACTAGGATCTGATTGAGACACAGCCACAAAAGACAGGACATCGGCATACAGCGCCTTCTCTTCTGTACTAATCGGAAATAATTCTGCATCACGGAAATAAAATGGCCTTAAGTTATGAACAGAACATCTTTATCTACACGGAAGGATGGTGTTCACGAATATGGGAGAACATGTTCGACGTATTTCCTGCTTTTGCAGCCACCCTTCGTGCAAACTGGATAACCATCTTCAAGGACAACCCCACGTTCGTTTTTTGGATACCCAAAGTATTCCCGTACTGCAGATTGTAACTTTTTTTGGTTGGGGGATAGAGATTAGAATTTGTAGCCACTGGCTCTGACATTTTCTCAGCTGTACATGTACGAGTGGAGTCTGACGTGTAATTAAGTTGCATATGCGCAGTAGCGTAGGTGAGATCTGCTTTCATTTCCCTCCCAAAAAAAAGTGTATAAGCAAATGCTCACGATATGATAATCGTACATGTAAATATCACGATAAACCGCCATACCGGTATACTAACTGCGTCAGGCTGATCATTTCAGAAAACACTTGTGTCTTAATGTTAATCAAACAACAAAAGACCAAGAAGATGCGGAAAACGCTGATGGAATGCAGTCATAAAAACTAAATTTACTGTAATGTCACGGAATTCGTCAAAGTTTTGGTGAATAAATAAAACGTAGGTCAGTCACTTAAATCAAACCGCGATATATATACTAGTGTCTGTGAATATTAATCCGCAAAAATACTTTAAATATGAATTCTGCATGTTTCTGTGTCTCTGTGTAAATAGCGCAGATGCACGGTTTCATTTATCTCTCACACACACACACACACACACACACACACACACACACACACACTGAAACTTGCAATGTTTTTCAGCTTCTGCTGCCTCGATATATGAGGACATGAATGCATGAACCCTCATCTCCTGTCACTTCATGAGCATTTTACCGTTTCATTCGACAAACTCTATCGTCATATCATAAACACACATACAGGAACTCAAAGGTCTTGACAGCAACCCGTCAAAATAAAGGTAATTGTGACAGAAATATATTAATTTTGTACTGTAGAATTGAGCTACTTCTCAATGTAATAATAATATATGCATTTAATTTATACAGGGAAGAATATGCAGTGTTATTTAACATTTGTTTACTTTATTTCTGTACCTGGAAACTGTTAAACCCACCCTAAAATTTCAAATCTTTGTTCTGTTGCATTTGCATTTGAATGGTAAATGGATCCAGTCTATGTTCATTAGAAATTATTTGATATTACAGAAAAAACTAGCTAGTAGTATTTTTTTTTTTAGTTTGTTGATTTAAAACATGATCAAAACACTTCATTTTAATGACAAAATTTCAAATAAGGGAATCGCCAATAATTGTTTGTTAAAATCGGTATCGCACCAAAAAATCCCATCTGTGCATCCCTTAAAAAAATACGATGAATTAGAAAAAAATCTAACATAAGTTACGAATATTTTATATTCTCAAAAACAGAATTTGAATTCCTGACAAATGTTTTTCTTAAAAAGCATCGACTAGTTGTGACTAAAATAGTGTGCATGCTTGTTTTATTATGTTTTTTTATTGTTTGCGTAATTGTGCATGTGCAATGGAACATTTAACCAATTGGAGCATTGGAACATTTGATCGATTGGATCATTTGACCAATTAGAGTATTTGACCAATTGGAGCATTGGATCATTTGACCAATTAGAGTTTTTGACCAATTGGACCATTTTACCAATTGGACCATTTGACCAATTAGAGCATTGGACCAATTGGAGCATTGGACCAATTAGAGTATTTGACCAATTGGAGCATTGGACCATTTGACCAATTAGAGTATTTGACCAATTGGACCATTTGACCGATTGGACCATTTGACCAATTGGAGCATTTAACCAATTTGACCAATTAGAGTATTTGACCAATTGGACCATTTGACAAATTGGAACACTGGACCAATTGGAGCATTAGACCATTTGACCAATTGGAGCATTGGACCAATTAGAGTATTTGACCAATTGGAGCGTTTGACCAATTGGAGCATTGGACCATTTGACTAATTGGAGCATTTAACCAATTTGACCAATTAGAGTATTTGACCAATTAGAGCGTTTGACCAATTGGAGCATTGGACCATTTGACTAATTGGAGCATTTAACCAATTTGACCAATTAGAGTATTTGACCAATTGGAGCATTTGACCATTTGACCAATTAGAGTATTTGACCAATTAGAGCATTTGACCAATTGGAGCATTGGACCATTTGACCAATTGGAGCATTGGACCAATTAGAGTATTTGACCAATTAGAGCGTTTGACCAATTGGAGCATTGGACCATTTGACTAATTGGAGCATTTAACCAATTTGACCAATTAGAGTATTTGACCAATTGGACCATTTGACACATTGGAGCATTAGACCATTTGACCAATTGGAGCATTGGACCAATTAGAGTATTTGACCAATTGGAGCATTGGACCAATTGGACCATTTGACCAATTGGAGCATTGGACCATTTGACCAATTTGAGCATTTTACCAATTAGAGCATTTGACCAATTGGAGCATTTTACCAATTAGAGCATTTGACCGATTGGATCATTGGACCATTTGACCAATTGGAGCATTTTACCAATTAGAGCATTTGACCGATTGGATCATTGGACCAATTGGATCATTAGACCATTGACCAATTGGAGCATTGGAAGATTCTCATGATTTTTTTCCATGGAATTTATAATGACGATGCAGAGAAAGCCGTAAATCACTTAAATGTTTCCCGTTCACAGAGGGGTACGCCGACTCTAACAGCGGCGAATCTGACTCCGACCTTTCCGACGTGCCCGAACTGGACTCGGACATCGAACAGGAAGCCCAGATGAACTACGAGCGCCAGGCAAGAACTGACAGGGTTTCATATGGAGTGGCCTGTGGCCTGTGTTTTATGTAACAGACATGCTCCGCTGCTTTAATCCTGTTCCTCTCATTATTTTCACAGCTGATTGGCTGGATGTGTCCCTACTGTTGCCCTTTATGCTTTTTCTGTTGCAAGTGGATTTTGCCCTTTAACTCTTCTCCCAAACCCCCCTCAGGTGTACAAGGAAGATCTTTCTCAGCTGAAGAAGAAACTGGCTGGATCTCTGAAGAGGCAGAAAGCTCCGGACGAGGGGTTACGCCTGCAGTTCGTCCACGGGTACATTTACTGCAAAGTTAAAAAATAAAATATGTATAAATCATATATACATACACAATTTTTTATCATACACACACACACACACACACACACACACACACACACACACACACACACACACACACACACACACACACACACACGTTTGTTTTTGTGAAATGTGAGACATTCCATAAGCGTAATGGTTTTATACCGTACAAACCGTATTTTCTATCCCCTACACTGCCCCTAAACCTACCCATCACACACACACACACACACACACACACACACACACACACACTGCCCCTGCCCCTAAACCTACCCATCACACACACACACACACACACACACACACACACACACACACTGCCCCTGCCCCTAAACCTACCCATCACACACACACACACACACACACACACACACACACACACACACACACACACACACACACACACACACACACACACACACACACACACACACACACACACACACACACACACACACACACACACACACACACACACACACACACACTGCCCCTAAACCTACCCATCACACACACACACACACACACACACACTACCCATCACAGGAGACTGCGCAGTTTACTTTCTGTGATAAAAACCTCATCCTGTGTGATTTATAAGCATTTTGAAAAGTGAGGACATGGGGAACGTCCTCATATTTCACCCTCTCCTGTAATACCTGTGTCATACCCATGTCATTATACACATTTGTGTCCTGATATTTCACAAAAACATGCACACACACACACACACACACACACACAAACACACACACACACACACAGTGATTATATATTGATTTATATTTTTATGCATTTAATAGGTTATACATATTACAAATTATAGTATGCAGTGTAATATATTCTCATATTATTTATTTATTAGAATATATATTTAAATTTTCAATATATACTTTATACTATAATTATATATGTAATAAAAAAGAACATTTAATAAAATACATTTTTTTAATTAAAACATAATTTAGAAATATAATTAAATTGTTTTAAAATATAATCAATATATTAAATATATTTTATATGTAAATTATATACAGTGTGTGTCAAATTAGATCAATGTTAGCAAAAGTTAACTATATATAATTAAATAAATAAATAATTATTATATATATAATATATAATATAATTATTCATTAAAAAGTTCATAATTGATTGTTTAATTGATTTATCGTTTTGTATTTACTGAATGAATCCATACATTCTACATATTAAAATGATTCACTATAAAATATATATTTTTAAATGTATAATCTAAATATTGTTATATTTTCTATGGTTTTGTAATATATGATTTTATGAATCCATTTCATTTCTGAATCCATTTAAATGTCACTGTTGTTAATGTTACATGTTAAACATGTAATAGTGTGTTAACTTTCAGGTAAATATATATATATATATATAAATATCCACATGTCAAAGTTGCTCCAGTGGGCAGATGTCATGTGATGTGTGTGTGTGTGTGTGTGTGTGTGTGTCTCAGGTACAGGGGCTGCGACTGCAGGAATAATCTGTTTTACACCCAGGCCGGAGAGGTGGTGTATCATGTGGCGGCTGTAGCTGTGGTGTATAACAGACAGCAGCACACGCAGCGCTTTTACCTCGGCCATGACGACGACATCCTGAGCCTCACTGTGCACCCGCTGAAAGATTACGTGGCCACCGGACAGGTGAGAGGGCTGAACGTCATTTCCAAAAATCTGACTTTGATTTTGAATTATGAATATGCTTTGCATTATTGGATTGGATGGGATTTTAGCACAGACTTCATTCATCTTGCATTCAGCTGGTGATGATTTTATCCAGTGTGTAAAGCAGAGCTTGCAAATGTTGAAATGGCATGTTTGTGTGTGCGTCAGGTGGGTCGAGATCCGGCCATCCATGTGTGGGACATCCAGACGCTCAAGTGCTTATCTCTACTGAAGGGTCAACATCAGCGAGGGGTGTGTGCTCTAGAGTTCACAGGTCAGACCCCAAACTGCATTATACACTGACATCAGATTAGAAGCTCTTGAGTTAAAATGTAAAGGTAGGAATGGGTATTGAAAACCCGTTACGTTTTAAAACCGGTTCCAAATTTCCCATGAACCGGTGATTCTAGAAGAAACGTGCGCTTCGATTCCGCTTATCAGTTCCTGTGTGCGCTTTTTAATGTGATTTTAAACCATTCATAGGGCCCTATAATTTCCGCAATCGCAGAATCGGCATATTAACACGGAATCTAGTGTTAATGCAGATTTTCCAGGAATTTTACAAATGTGGAATAAAATGCTGTTTCGTGTGGGAGAAGAACGCATGTCTGGGGAAAATGCAGGCCAGGGGAAGCAAATCTGGACGACACGACCCCTCCCGTCATTTCAGCTCCTCCTTCAAAACAATGAAAGCATGGCGAAGCGGCTCCACGGCTCTGCTTTCTTCTGCGGAAAAGTTAAGAAACCTGACGCTAACAGCGACTTTACACGCACGTGCAAGCCGTGAGTGCGGCCCGCCGAAGCTGTGTATGGAGAGCTGGAGTCGCGCGCCCGTTGTGCTTTTGTCTCGCGCAGCTGAGCCGCGGCTTGTGTAATGCAAATACAGACGAATATCGTCCGCTTTGTCAGTTTTTCCGGTGTTCTCCTCCGACCCCTGTCTGTCTCGTGCTGTGATTTATGATGGGCAGCATTATCTGCTGCAAATGCGACCGTGTTCCCCTCTGTCCCAAACACACATGCATATAACATGCTGTAATTAAGTAGTTTACATGATATAAATAACCGTAAAGTTAAGATATGCCTGTAGTTTTAATAATTAAATAAGCCTTTGAAGTTTGAGCAAAAACTTCTGACACTGTTGTGTTTTAGTGTATTTTATAAAAAAATGTCACAGCGCTGGACGTCATGTGGTGCTTGTGAAGCACAGAACACTTCACTACATGATTTCATGGTTAAATGTTGTTTTTCATGTTTAATCAGGTCTATTTTCAGCTTTTAATTTTTTACTTACTAGTACTGTATGGAAAAGATTATTCTTTATCATTTTTATTTTTTATTTTGGTAAATTCATTTTTTTTTTACTTGAAAGAAAAAGCTAATGGAGCACTTTCATTTAAACTTATATAAACTAATAACATTTATTTTACTGGACAGTTTAAAGCTCATCTTGTTGTCATGTTGCATCATGCAGTATTGGTCCTG
This sequence comes from Gobiocypris rarus, assembly GCA_023029165.1. Classification (NCBI taxonomy): domain Eukaryota; kingdom Metazoa; phylum Chordata; class Actinopteri; order Cypriniformes; family Gobionidae; genus Gobiocypris; species Gobiocypris rarus. The sequence continues at coordinate 2,768,449 of CM040931.1, read as the reverse complement.
AGTAAATGTGATGTTTGTTACCTCAAAACATAAAATAGCAATGACCTTAAATTTATTTATGTTCTATTATATTAACATTAAAAGCACACTCTTTTTATGACTAAAATAACAGTTAAGGGTAAAAAAAAAAACGGAATTTGCAAAAATTAAAAACGGAAAAACAGAATTTTTATGAAAAAATGCGGATTTTATAGGGCCCTACATTCAAGCTCAAAAGATTTTCTAGGGGTGTAACGATTTTCAAACCGAACCGAAAAACCGCGATACACCATCCACGGTTCGAACCGCGATTCTCTCATGTGGAATTGAGCGAGCCGCCCCTTGCTGCCCGATCCCGCCCCTGCCGCCCCATCCCCGCCCCTGCCGCCCCGGTCCCGCCCCTGCCGCCCGGCCCCGCCCCCTGCTGCCCCAGCCCGGCTCTCACTTCACCTTATGCCACAAAATATTTTTTTCTTCCTTGACACTTGATTAAATAGTAATTAGTACACTTTTAACAACTAATAAGAGCTGTATTGTTACTAAATATTATTATAATAATCTTATCCACTAAATATACACTAACATTTGTCTTGTAAGTGCATGTCACGTGACTTGGGTGATCGCTCAAGCTGCATGGTGGAAGGACAGAGAGCCAGTTTCCCCATTTAGCCAGCTATAGATAAAATGCTTCCTTGGGGTCCCAGCAACATCGTTATTTTCGTAGCTTGTTACGAAATAAAAATCTCTCTCACTTCAGAAAACCGCTTTCGTGTCCTCTCAGCCGTTTTACTGTGCTCATAGCGCACACTCTTTAATTTTCACGTGCGTGCGCCGTGTATCTCTTCATAGGAGAATGAGCGCATGCAACGTTACGATGTCAGTTTGTAACTCATGAAATAAAAGTAAAGTACCAATAAATCTCGTAACTGGTTCGACATGTGTTAGCTGGGAAGGCTGGCGGATATGATGTTCATTCTGCTCATCAGGAGCAGTTTTCATGTTTCATTAACGATGTGTATTCGCCATGGTAATTGTTGTTTCCATAACCACAAAATGCCTATTTATGTTATTTTGTTTATTTTTAAATTAGCGTGGTTGTTTTTGTATTAACAAAAATTGCTAATTAATTTATAGGCCTATTTATTTGTCAGTATTAGTCATATTCGTACAATTTAAGTGTTTGTTAATAAGGCTAAAATTACTTGTGTGTCATCAATTTTTATTAAATAAATGTGCTTGTTTTTTTATACATTATGGTAAATGGTTTATAAACATTAAGGCATTTATTTAATTTTAGTTTAATCGGGTATGCTAACTACTCTAAAGAAAACGTGAAGCCAATGTATTAAGGTTATTAATATAAAGTTAACAAGTTAAATTACCCTATTAAGTTAAAAGTTAATCTAGTGTTATTATTGCCGGTGCCCTGCTATGAACCCCGTCCCACAACGAACCGAACCGAACCGTGGCTCAGGTGTAACGTTACACCCCTCCTGCTGCTCTCACACACACACAACGGCTTCTCATAGTGAATAACCCCTCGTCTTTTTGCACAGCACATGAACGGACACATACACACACAAATATTCTGGTAAACAGTCGGTTATGTCTTTAGACAGTTGAGAAGAAAAGATGAAAAAGAGTGTGAAACAGTGTTTTAGATCGGTGCACCTCTGAACCCGGCGAACACGCGTCACGCTCTGCTGGATTTTTCCTCATGACAGCATAAAAAAAGACTATTAAAGGATTAGTTCACTTTTAAATAAACTTTAGCTAATAATTTACTCACCCCCATGTCATCCAAGATATCCATGTCTTTCTTTCTTCAGTGGAAAAGAAATGAGGTTTAAACATTCCTGGATTTTTCTCCTTATAATGGACTCAATGGAGCCCAAACGGGTCAAGGTCCGAATGTTTCAGTGCAGCTTCAGAGGGCTTTAAATCACACCAGACAATGAATAAGGGTCTGATCTAACCAAACCATCGGTCATTTAAAAATAATTAAAAAAGTTTTATAAGCACAAATGTTCGCCTTGCTCTGTATGCATGCACGATTCTGGGAAAAATATAAATCATGATTTTTTTTATCTTAGAATTGATATCATGATTCTCTTCAACGATTTTTTCCCAAGACAAAACAAACTGGCAGTACAAAAAATATTTGTTTTGGCACATAGAACATTGCACATCAACAAGCCTGTAAACACAGAGGCTTTAATGAATAAAGAAGAAACACTCTTTAATGCTTGCCTTTTGTACAATTAACATTCAACTGGCCATTCAAATAAGTTCCCAAAAAATAGAAGTGTAACGCACTGCGCTGAATATGGCCCGAACATGGCTCTAAAAAGAAAAGGCGCATCAATTCACCCTTCGCCACAAGTTTGATTGACAGGCGAACTGACCAATCACATCGCTGAATCTGCCGTTTTGTCCGACAAAGCAGTCAGGAGAGTTAGTAGTAGATTAACGTTGGTGGACTTGAACTTGAAAAACGGTAACGTCTTTCCGCGGTTGAAACAACATTTATTTTAGTGTTCATTCATATTTATTTCATGCTTATCAATGAACTAGAAAGAAGAGATGATGGTTCACGAGCAGCTTTAACTGAAGCGCTACAGCGATCACGACACATTAAAGAACCACAAAACGCTATTTGTTGTTTACATTTCTTTTAAACAAATGACACAATGTGAAAGTGAGACTTTGTTTCATATCAAAAGTAACTTGCTCTGTCCTTTTTATCGGCGTGTTGTCAGTGTTTGCTCTGCAATTTTCTCCACGTGAGAGTGTGTGTGTGTGTGTGTGTGTGTGTGGTGTGAGAACGCCATGGCTTGTCGGGCAGAGCAACAGCAACTAAAACTTTTCTCTGAACAAGTTTGGTTTGAGACTGAGTGGTCGGCTGATTCTCGTCACTAGGACCTGGGTGTTCATCAATATCCATTTTATTTCCGAACTACAGAGTGAAAGACGTGACTAAAATGCGCTTTGTTATTGGCTGAGGGTGAAGCCCTAAATTTTGTCCTTTCAAAATAAAGGCTGATTTTTAATATTTTTTTATATATATTTTTTAAATCGAAGTCATTTAAAAAATAAATTGTGAACAGGGTGAATCGAGATCGTGATTTTATTTTGATTTATCGTGCAGGCCTATTGCTCCGTTCTGTGATATGTGTACGTGATGTGTTACGCAATTACGTGGAAGTACCGAGTCGTTGTTGAACGTGCGCATACTCAGTCAAACGCTGTTTACAAAAAAGGGAGTTAAAGGGTAAACAGCGATGTCGGACGATTTTGAATCCTCCTTCCACACATTTGAAAACACTGTCTCAGTACTTCCACCTACGGCAAGCGTGACCTTTTCAACGTAACTGCGTATCACGTGACATCACGCATCACAGAACAGAGCAAGGCGAACATTTGTGCTTATGAAACTTAAACTTTAAACCAATGGGTTGGTTAGATCAGACCCTTATTCATCGTCTGGTGTGGTTTAAAGCCCTGTGAAGCTGCACTGAAACATTCGGACCGTGACCCGTTTGGGCTCCATTGAGTCCATTATAAGGAGAAAAATCCAGGAATGTTTTCATCAAAAACCTTCAACTGAAGAAAGAAAGACATGGACATCTTGGATAACATGGGGGTGTGGAAATTATCAGCAAAAGTTCATTTAAAAATGAACTAATCCTTTAAGGGAGACATTTAAGTTATAATAATGTATTTATTGTACACTTATTACACAGTTTTTCTTTACCACATAAATAATTACGGGGGACGTATTGAATTGAGATGAATGTTTTAAGTCTTCCCTGTTAATAAATCCATTTTGTTCAGCTCACAAAACAAGCATCCAGACAAGATGATCACATGATTTGAATGCATTCTCAATGTGTGTTTATGGATTCTCTATGTAGCGGATGGAAAGAGTTTAGTGTCTGTGGGGATCGATGAAGACCACTCCATAGTCATCTGGGACTGGAAAAAGGGTGAAAAAGTGGCCAAGTCCAGGTAAAACAAACCCATTCAACGGTTAAAAAGTATGTACAACAAGCCGAAGCGTTCACGGGAGACATCTGTTGCTCTCTCTACCATAGAGGACATAAAGATAAGATCTTCGTGGTGAAAGGAAACCCGTTCCGCATGGACAAACTGCTGACGGTGGGAATGAAACACATCAAGTTCTGGCTGCACACAGGTAAAGACGTTCCTTTAATGTGACGCTTGATCCTAAATCACAGCAGTAGCGCTTGCCTTTCAGCTCTGTTGTATGTGCGGACTCTCTTTACTGCAATATTTGAAGCTGTAGCTCTTCCCGTGCTTCTCACGGGAACATGACTGTAGGAGAATCTGCCACATCACATTGAGCCGTCTGAAGCTGATGTGACTGTTTTGTCAACTTTACCATCAGCGCTCCGTATTCCACCAATTAAAAGAGCTTTTAAAAGCGCTCAGTGAGTCAAAACATAATGCTCAGATAGCTGAATTACTCTCGCCGGTGGCTTGCGCCTAGAACGCTTCCTCGATTTGATTTAAAACTCATGTGTATTCCTCAACGCAGGAGGAGGCTTAACATTTAAGAGGGGCATTTTTGGGAATCTTGGCAAGCAAGAGACGATGATGTCCGCCTGCTACGGGCGCTCGGAGGATCTGGTGTTTTCTGGCGCGACCACGGGCGACGTGTACATCTGGAAAGACACCACGCTCATGAAGAGCATCAAAGCTCACGATGGGCCTGTGTTCGCCATGTGCTCTCTGGATAAGGTGTGTGAATCTTCTCTTCTTCTGCTTCTCACACACACAGTTACAGTCACACGACCTGCAGTCATGGGAGCCTGCTGAGATACTTAGACTGTTTGTTAGATATAAATAAACTTGGTGACAAATAGTCAAGTGTGTGTGTGTGTGTGTGTGTGTGTGTGTGTGTGTGTGGACTGGTAATCCCTACGGTATGAGGACAAAATCTCCCCACAAAGATGGCAATATCCAAAATCCTTGTCCTTGTGGGGACATTTTTTGGTCCCCATGAGGAAAACAGGTCATAAATCACATTAAGTGATGTTTTTGAAAATGTAAAATGCAGCATGTTTCCTGTGATGGGTAGGTTTAGGGGCTTTGTGTGTGTGTGTGTGTGTGTGTGTGTGTGTGTGTGTGTGTGTGTGTGTGTGTGTGTGTGTGTGTGTGTGTGTGTGTGAGTGTTTGTGTTAGTCTTTGAGTGTGTGTATGTGTCTGTGTGCATGTCTGCAAGTGTTTGTGTGTGTGTGTGTGTGTGTGTGTGTGTGTTTGTCTGTGAAGTGTGTGTTTGTGAGTGTGTGTGTGTATGTGTGTTTATGTCTGTGAGTGTTTGTGTCTGTGAGTTTGTACGTGAGTGTGTGTTTGTGTGTGTGTGTGTGTGTGTGTGTGTCTGCTTGTGTTTGGGTGCTCGGTGTGAGAGAGAGTTTGTGTGTACATGTTTGTGTGTGTGTGTGTGCGTGTATGTAAGTGTTTATGTGCATGTGAGAGAGAGAGTGTGTATGTGTGTGTCTGTGAGTGTTTGGGGGCATGTGAGTGAGTGTGTGTGTTTGTGTATTTATTAGCTGTTAATCGTGTGTTATGACCTGAAGGGTTTTGTGACGGGGGGTAAAGATGGAGTTGTGGAACTGTGGGACGACATGTTCGAGAGATGTCTGAAGACCTACGCCATCAAGAGGGCGGCGCTCTCGCCTTCGTCAAAGGGTGTGTTTTTCTGCAGAAATACAGCGTTAACTTTTTCTAATGAAATTAATGTCATTTTGTCTCAGGTTTGAGAAATAAAGAAAATCATTTAATGAAATATATTCAGTATACAGGTCTGTTTAGAAAGAGTAATTTCAAATATAATCACTTTTATTATGTATTGCATTTGAATATATATTAAGACATTTTGAAGGACTCGTACCCTAAAAATGCTAAATATTCAGACTAAAATGTCCGAAGGGTTTTAGTTTGTCTTCTGGGTTTCTGTAGGACTGCTGTTAGAGGACAACCCCTCCATCAGAGCGATCACTCTGGGACACGGACACATTCTGGTGGGCACAAAGAACGGAGAGATCCTGGAGATAGACAAGAGCGGCCCCATGACTTTACTCGTACAGGTGTGTTTCACGCTCGAATATAAAGCTGCAGATCCACGTATAGAATAAAAACATGGTCAAACCAACTGAGGAGCTCAGGCTGGTCAACTAACCTTTGGAACATGGTTAATTATTTACATGTATGCATTAAGCCGTCACTTTATCCAAAGTGACTTAGTAGAGTCAGCCTTTTTCCATCTAGCTAAAAACGAGTTTTAACAGGTTTCTTCAATATACGATAAATAGCCTTTTTTATGCATATTTTTGGATATTGTACAAAAAGATGCTGGATGGAAATGCCAATATTTGCAAATATTCAAAAAAACATATGCTCTCATTTTATTCTGACACATAAACTACATATTTAGCGAATAAATCCCTTGATGAGCCACAAAATGCTCACATGACTCTCAAACACCAGCCATAGTTTCTTCCCCGATTGCAACAACTTCTTTTTATTTTATTTTATTAAAGCCGTAAAAAGAGCCACAGCCACCAGGGAATACCGTTTCCATGAAAGGCTGGACATGGTCTGCAACAATGCTTAGGTAGGTGGGACGTGTCAAAGTAACATCCACATGGATGGCAGGACCCAAGGTTTCCCAGCAGAACATTGCCCAAAGCATCACCTCCGCCGGCTCGCCTTCTTCCCATAGTGCATCCTGGGGCCATGTGTTCCCCAGGTAAGCCACACACACACCCGGCCATCCACGTGATGTAAAAGAACACGTGATTCCTCAGACCAGGCCACCTTCTTCCATTGCTCCGTGGTCCAGTTCTGATGCTCACGTGCCACTGTTGGTGCTTTCGGCAGGGTCAGGGGTCAGCATGGGCACCCTGACTGGTCAGCGGCTATGCCGCCCCATACGCAACAAAACTGCGATGCACTGTGTATTCTGACCCCTTTCTATCAGAACCAGCATTAACTTCTTGAGCAGTTTGAGCTCCAGTAGCTCGTCTGTTTGATCGGACCACACGGGCCAGCCTTCGCTCCACACGTGCATCAATGAGCCTGGGCCGCCCATGACCCTGTGGCCGGTTCTCCACTGTTCCTTCCTTGGAGCACTTTTGATAGATCCTGACCACTGCAGACCGGGAACACCCCACAAGAGCTGCAGTTTTGGAGATGCTCTGACCCAGTCGTCTAGCCATCACAATCTGGCCCTTGTCAAACTCGCTCAAATCCTTACGCTTGCCCATTTTTCCTGCTTCTAACCAGTGATGGGAATAACAGCGTTATAGATAAACGCCGTTACTAACGGAATTATTTTTTTCAGTAACGAGTAATCAAACAAATTACTGTTTCTCCCGTTTCAAGGCCGTTTGCGTTATTGAGAAAAAAAAATGCGGCGTTACTATTATTGAGCTCACTGAAGCGGTTATCATCCGAACAGCTCTCTGTCATTCGGACCTGCAATGTTTTTCTTCCTCTGGCTGGAAAAACACACACACATATGACGCACACGCATATGCACAGTCAGCGATGGCAAGTTCAATGACTTCAAAGGTAGCTTTTGCAAACTGGAAGTATAAGCGCAACTTTTCCGTCATTGAGGTGAAAGGTAAGAATGTTTATGTAACGTGCAACGTATGCCCAGAACGAAGCACCTCACATCACCACATGCCGCCACAAAATTAGTGGCTAAAAACCCAGTTGATAACGCTTCACTACCAAAGGAGTTATATAGTACTGATAATATTTACACTATAGGCCAAACTGATATAGCCTAATATTTACAATAATGTATTGAATTTGATAGTTGTCTCTCACATCGTCCCACAGCAACTTTACAATAGTGTACATTAATCTACAATGTTTTATAATAATAATTTATTCTATTTCATATTCTATTTTATTTCCAACTCATTTATTTAACATATTTAATATTGAGGGCATCCAAGTTTTGAAAAAAAAAAAAGTAACTCAGTAGTTACTTTCCCTGGTAATTAGTTACTTTTATGATGATGTAACTCAGTTACTAACTCAGTTACTATTTGTAAGAAGTATCAGTAACTATAACTAATTACTTTTTTTAAGTAACGTGCCCAACACTGCTTCTAACACATCAACTTTGAGGACAAAATGTTCACTTGCTGCCTAATATATCCCACCCACTAACAGGAGCCGTGATGAAGAGATCATCAGTGTTATACACCGGTCATAATGTTATGCCTGATTGGTGTGTGTGTTTTAGGGTCATATGGAGGGGGAAGTGTGGGGTCTGGCTGCTCATCCACTGCTCCCCATTTGTGCCACTGTGAGTGACGATAAAACGCTGCGGATCTGGGAGCTTTCAGCCAACCATCGAATGGTGGCCGTCCGGAAACTTAAGAAAGGTACATGATAACTCACACAACATGAACAGCTAACCCTGTGCTGGAAAACACAGACAGAATCTCAGAATCCAGCCATAAGGATGCAGAATGTCACAGAATTTGATGAATAAATCAAAAGCACACTTCAACATCAGGAGCAGTGGTTTAACTGTTGCTGCGTCTGTTTCCAGGTGGCAGATGCTGTGCCTTCTCCCCAGACGGAAAAGCCTTAGCGGTGGGTCTAAACGACGGCAGCTTCCTGGTGGTGAATGCAGACACGCTGGAAGACATGGTGACCTTTCACCACAGGAAGGAGATCATCTCTGACATCAGGTTCTCTCAAGGTAACCATGTAGCATGGGCGGAACTTTAAGAGCTTTAAAACAGACACTTAGCTGGGACACGTATGCTAAACTCACATCTGTGTGATGCTTCGTTCAGTTCTGGCCTCTTTAGAGTTTAAAACACAAATTCCCATTAGAAAACGATGTTTAGATGTTAAACTGAGCATCCCTGATTCAGTGTCAGCTATTACAATAAACCTGGGACATGTGTATATACACACACACACACACATATATATATACAAAAATACATTTAACTAAATGGATAAATAAACGCTAAAATAATAATATATTAAATATTATTATTATTAACAATTGAAAATATTAAATAACATTAATTAATAGTAATTTGTTATTATCAAAGATATATATATATAGATATTGGATTATCACTTATTTCATTTTAATATGAAATGAATTAATAGTCTTAAAATAATATGAATTAATAGTAATTAATATGTATAGTTATGTATATGTATTTATATGTAAATATAAATGCATATTATAATTTAAAAATAATATAATTATGTGTGTGTGTGTGTATATATATATATATGATTGATAATAAAATAATATAAATGACTGAATTAATATTATTTTCAATTAATATAAACATATTAAGTGATAATAAAATAATATAATTATATATATGTTTGTGTGTGTGTAATTGACAATTAAATATAAATTATTAATTAATATTATTAATTGTTTTACATTAAAATTAACAATAATTGATAATTAAATAATATAATTTATAATGAAATACTGTATAATTTATAAATAAATAAATTTTAAACTGTATTATTTTTGTATTATTTTATTTAAAATGTTGATTCATTACATTATAGCTACATAAAGCATGTAATATATGTAACATTTTCCTGCTTTTGTCTTGAAGATGCTGGGAAATACCTCGCTGTGGCCTCCCACGACACATTTGTGGACATTTATAACGTTCTGACCAGTAAGAGGGTGGGCATCTGTAAAGGAGCGTCCAGCTGCATCACACACGTGGACTGGGACATCCGTGGTAATCCTCACATACCCAACACTATATATATATATTCACACAATAATATGCAACTTCATGTCTATCTTCATGTAATAGCGTCTTCTATAAAAGGGATTATTTAGTGCTTATTAATAGCAAACAATGAAGGTCATTATTATGTATATTATAATTCATGCCATTTGTTACTCGCCAAAGCCATTTTTTTTAGGTGAGTGTTAGGGTTGGGTACCGTACACACCTGAAATTTGGTGTTGGCACCTTTTTTCGGTACTCTAGAGATGTTTACCTCAATAACTGTAAAGAAACTGTAAGTTGTTTATGATATGACGGCAGTTTTCCTCAAATTAAATGGTAAAATGCTCATGAAGTGACTCTCAGAGTGGCTCTGGAGATGAAGTTCATGCATTCATGTCCTCGTATGAGATGGAAACGTGTGTGTTTGTGTGTGTATGTGTGTGTGTGTGTGTGTGCGTCTGCACCATTTATTCACACAGACTTCCTGGACGGCATGTTTCATATTTAAATACTCTTTTTACGGTTTAATATTCACATTAATTTTGTACCCTGTCTAGCATGTTCATTTTAAAAGGGTAATTTCAGCACCGTCCTTTTAGCAAAGAAATAAATAAAAGTATAGGGAACTAAACATTTTTGTGTGCATTAACGCAGGGAAACTCCTTCAAGTCAACACTGGTGCCAAAGAGCAGCTATTCTTCGAAGCTCCACGTGGAAGACGACAGACTATCAGCAGTTCAGAGGTAGAGAAACAGACACACAGCCAGTCACATGGCCGAGTCCAGCGTTGTGACCGCATGCTCGTCTGTGTTTGTGTGTGTTCAGTCTGAGAAGATGGAATGGGCCACTTGGACGTCTGTTCTGGGCGCCACCTGTGAGGGCATCTGGCCCACGCTCAGTTTCGTCAACGCCTCTTCACTTACCAAAGACAGGAAGCTGCTGGCCACCGGAGACGACTTCGGCTTCGTCAAGCTCTTCAGCTTCCCCTGCAAGGTCAAAATCACACCATGTACTCATTCAATGCATCCTTGCAGAATACAAGTATTGATTTCTTTCAAAAAACAATAGTGTATACAGGGTTTCCACAGGTCTTAAAAAGTCTTCCACAATTTAAGGCCTTGCATGTTTTGCATGTCAAAAGTCTTAAAGCAACACTCCACCGTTTTTAGAAATAGGGCTTATTCAACTTCTTTCAACTTGGCAGGGTCGCCGCTAGCTTAGCTTAGCATAATGAATGGAATCCTATGTTGCCAGCTAGCATGTCCTGAGTAAAAGTGATCAAAAAAAAAAATTACATCTTGTGGCCTGCGCAACACGCAATACATGAAATCCCCAAACTTCCGTCAACACACCGGCGCATGTGTTGCGTGATATCTCTGCGCCCAAGTAGCAGTGCTTCGCGATATCTCTGCAGTAGCAGTGCTTCGCCTGTGCTTCCACATAATATAGTCCCAAGTCAATCTCTGCCTAGGAAATCGCCTAGTCTTAATCAGCATCGCTATTTGTACTCGTTGTGAATACGCAGGCCACACGAAATAATTAGGTGTTTGTTTGTTTCGTTTTTTTGGATCACTTCTACTCGGGACATGCTAGCTGGCAACATAGGATTCCATTCATTATGCTAAGCTAAGCTAGCGGCGATCCTGCCAAACTAAAACAATGCATGCACTGAGACAAAAATGCATTTGCCCACATATCTAAATGTAGGAAAGATGTTGAATAAGCCCTATTTCTAAAAACAGTGGAGTGTTGCTTTAAATTCAATATCATGGCATTAAATTAGTGTCCTATGATTTCTGTGATGCAGAAAACGTGGACTCTTTTACATTTAGAGAACATATTGACGTAAGTCTTATATACAGCTTGAGGGTTATGCATAAAACAACTTTTTGTTTTAAACAGGGTCAGTTTGCCAAGTTTAAAAAGTACGTGGCGCACAGTGCCAATGTGACAAATGTACGGTGGTCCAATGATGATGCGATGCTGCTGTCGGTGGGCGGGGCCGACACGGCCCTCATGATTTGGGCGAGAGAGGGGATTGGTCCACGCGAGAGCAAAGCCGTAGACAGTGAGGAATCCGATGACGACGCTGAAGAGGATGGAGGTAATGTGTTTGCTTCTGTCTGAGAGAATAAACTCAATTGAATGATTTGATTTGACGAACGTCTGTGTGTTTAGGGTACGACAGTGACGTCGCTCGGGAAAAGAACATGGATTACACGACCAAGATCTACGCCGTCAGTATAAGACAAATGACCGGTGTGAAGCCACACCAACAACAGAAGGAGATCCCAGTGGATGAGCGGTGAGAAGAGCCACAGGGCTGAAGGATGCCGTTAGGATCATTTTCTTATGTAGTAGTTTTGTCTTGTTTTCTTAAATTCTTAAATCAAGACTTTTACTTGAGAAGAATGAAAGTCTGGTTTTCTGAATAATGTCTGAATTAAGGGAATTTATAACAAATATCTGCCAATGGGTGCAAGAAAAATCATCCCTTTGAATCATTTTTTTCTGACCCCATTGGTAGATATAATATTTTTCCCCAAGCTGGGTTTTTTTTGCATTTGTTTACACATTTAGTGCATTTATTTATGTATTTATTTTTGCATTTATTGATGCATTTTGTGCATTTACTTTTGCATTTATTTATGTATTTATAACTTTTCATTTTTTGCATTTATTGATGCATTTTGTGCATTTATTGATGTATTTATTTTTGCATTTATTGATGCATTTAGTGCATTTATTGATGTATTTATTTTTGCATTTATTGATGCATTTACTTTTGCATTTATTTATGTATTTATTTTTGCATTTATTGATGCATTTTGTGCATTTATTTATGTATTTATAACTTTTCATTTTTTGCATTTATTGATGCATTTATTTACACATTGAGTGCATTTATTGATGCATTTATTTAATCATTTATTATTTTTTGCTTTTATTGATTCATTCAGTGCATTTAATTTTTGTATTTATTTATGCATTTAGTTTTGTCTGTTAAAAAAATTAAAAATCCAAATTTTGTGCCAGAAAAACACAGCTCTGAATAATAGTTATATCATCTAAAATAAATATTTATATTAAATACATTCTGACCCCTTTGGCAGATATTAGTTCTTGTTTTGAGGACACACACTCCCTTCATTTTGATGAGTTTCAGAAAATAAAATGTGATTTTTCTTCTCAAATAAATGTTTAGATGTGTTGTTCGTATTGCAGTGACTGCGTTTATTCACGTCAACTGTATGTTTTGTTTCCTGCAGACCTCCAGTGAGTCGCGCTGCACCATTACCTGAAAAACTGGTGAAGAACAACATCACGAAGAAGAAGAAAACCGTCGAGGTCAGACGGGTCATGAGCTCATGAAGATATAACCGTCCTCATTATTCTCAGTGTGTGTGATTTATGTGTGTGTGTGTGTGTGTGTGTGTGTAGGAGCTTTCTCTGGACCATGTGTTTGGCTACAGAGGCTTTGATTGTCGAAACAACCTTCACTACCTCAATGATGGCGCTGACATCATCTTCCACACAGCCGCCGCTGCTGTTATCCAGAACCTCTCTGCTGGTACTACACCTCATTCTCAAATCCTGCTTGGGCTTTATGGGTTTGTGGGCGTGTCTTCTGAGAGTAATCTGATTCAGATCACATGATGTGCTGCTGCCCTCTAGAGGCTGCAGGCGGAACTGCACGTCAGTTTGAAGAAGTGGTGCAACAAAAAGCTACTTAGAACATTAAAGCTACTTAGTACTTTATTATGTTTTCAACTTTTGTTGCATTTTTAATTTTAAAAAAGTGTGTTTTAGCTTTAAAGAATATATAACTAGAATATACAGTACCGTTCAAAAGTTTGGTGTCAGAGAGATTTTGCTTTTTGAAAGAAATGAATGCTTTTATTCAGCAAGGAATTGATCAAAAGTGACAGTAGAGAAACTGATCTTTTCAACTCTCTGTTAATCTAAAGTCCTAAATATTACATTGATTTCTTTTAGATTAATTAGCTTTTTTTTTTTTTTGATGCATATATTGATCATTTTTTGATGGATTTATGCATAAAAAATTTGTTGATGCATTTATTGATAATTTTTTTGATGCATTTATTGATACAAAATTTTTGATGCATTTATTGATAATTTTTTGATGCATTTATTGATACAAAATTTTTGATGCATTTATTGATAATTTTTTTATGCATTTATTGATAATTTTTTTGATGCATTTATTGATAATTTTTGATGCATTTATTGATAATTTTTTTGGGATGCATTTATTGATAATTTTTGATGCATTTATTGATACAAATTTTGTTGATGCATTTATTGATACAAAATTGTTGACGCATTTATTGATAATTTTTTGATGCATTTATTGATCATTTTTTGATGCATTTATTGATCATTTTTGGGATGCATTTATTGATCATTTTTTGATGCATTTATTGATAAAAAAATTTTGATGCATTTATTGATCATTTTTTGATGCATTTATTGATAATTTTTTGATGCATTTATTGATCATTTTTTGATGCATTTATTGATAATTTTTTGATGCATTTATTGAAATTTTTTTGGGATGCATTTATTGATCATTTTTGATACATTGATTTCTTTTAGATTAATTAGCTTTTTTGTTTTTGATGCATTTATTGATAATTTTTTTGATGCATTTATTGATAATTTTTTTGATGCATTTATTGATATTTTTTTTGATGCATTTATTGATACAAAATTGTTGATGCATTTATTGATCATTTTTTGGGATGCATTTATTGATAATTTTTTTGATGCATTTATTGATTTTTTTTTGATGCATTTATTGATACAAAATTGTTGATGCATTTATTGATCATTTTTTTGGGATGCATTTATTGATAATAATTTTTTTGGGATGCATTTATTGATAATTTTTTGATGCATTTATTGATAATTTTTTTTGATGCATTTATTGATAATAATTTTTTTATGCATTTATTGATAATTTTTTTTTTGATGCATTTATTGATACAAAATTGTTGATGCATTTATTGATTTTTTTAATGCATTTATTGATAATTTTTTTGGGATGCATTTATTGATCATTTATTTTTATGCATTTATTGAAAAAATTTTGGGATGCATTTATTGAATTTTTTTGATGCATTTATTGATAATTTTTTTGATGCATTTATTGATCATTTTTTTGGGATGCATTTATTGATCATTTTTGGGATGCATTTATTGATCATTTTTTTGATGCATTTATTGATCATTTATTACATTTTTTGATGCATTTATTGATAATTTTTTGATGCATTTATTGATACATTTTTTGGGATGCATTTATTGATAATTTTTTTGGGATGCATTTATTGATAATAATTTTTTGGGATGCATTTATTGATACAAAATTGTTGATGCATTTATTGAATTTTTTAATGCATTTATTGATAATTTTTTTGATGCATTTATTGATAATAATTTTTTTGATGCATTTATTGATAAATTATTTTTTGATGCATTTATTGATCATTTTTGGGATGCATTTATTGATAATTTTTTGATGCATTTATTGATCATTTTTTTGGGATGCATTTATTGATCATTTTTTGATGCATTTATTGATAAAAATTTTTGATGCATTTATTAATAATTTTTGGGATGCATTTATTGATAAATTTTTAATGCATTTATTGATAATTTTTGATGCATTTATTGATAATTTTTTGGGATGCATTTATTGATAATTTTTTGATGCATTTATTGATAAAATTTTTTTGATGCATTTATTGATAATAATTTTTTTGATGCATTTATTGATCATTTATTTTTTGATGCATTTATTGATACAAAATTGTTGATGCATTTATTGATTTTTTTAATGCATTTATTGATAATTTTTTGATGCATTTATTGATAATTTTTTGGGATGCATTTATTGATATTTTTTTTTGATGCATTTATTGATAATAATTTTTTTGATGCATTTATTGATAATTTTTTTGGGATGCATTTATTGAATTTTTTTTTTTGATGCATTTATTGATTTTTTTTGAGGCATTTATTAATAATTTTTTGATGCATTTATTGATAATTTTGTTGATGCATTTATTGATTTTTTTGATGCATTTATTAATAATTTTTTGATGCATTTATTGATAATAATTTTTGATGCATTTATTGATAATTTTTTGATGCATTTATTGATAATTTTTTTGATGCATTTATTGATATTTTTTGATGCATTTATTGATAATTTTTTTGATGCATTTATTGATAATTTTGTTGATGCATTTATTGATAATTTTGTTGATGCATTTGTTGATAATTTTTTGATGCATTTATTGATAATTTTTTTGATGCATTTATTGATAATTTTTTTGATGCATTTATTGATAATTTTTTTGATGCATTTATTGATAATTTTTTGATGCATTTATTGATAATTTTTTTTGGGATGCATTTATTGAAAAAAAAAATTTTATGCATTTATTGATAATTTTTTTGGGATGCATTTATTGATATTTTTTTTTTGATGCATTTATTGATCATTTTTTTGATGCATTTATTGATAATTTTTTGATGCATTTATTGATAATTTTTTTGGGATGCATTTATTGATAATATTTTTTGATGCATTTATTGATCTTTTTTGGGATGCATTTATTGATAATTTTTGAGATGCATTTATTGATCATTTATTTTTATGCATTTATTGAAAAAATTTTTGATGCATTTATTGATCTTTTTTGATGCATTTATTGATCATTTTTTGATGCATTTATTGATAATTTTTTTGATGCATTTATTGATAATTTTTGATGCATTTATTGATAATTTTTTGGGATGCATTTATTGATAATTTTTTGATGCATTTATTGATAATTTTTTGGGATGCATTTATTGATAATTTTTTGATGCATTTATTGATAATAATTTTTTTATGCATTTATTGATAATTTATTTTTTGATGCATTTATTGGTCATTTTTTTAATGCATTTATTGATAATTTTTTTGGGATGCATTTATTGATCATTTTTTTTTGATGCATGTATTGAAAAAATTTTGGGATGCATTTATTGAATTTTTTTGATGCATTTATTGATCTTTTTTTGATGCATTTATTGATAATTTTTTGGGATGCATTTATTGATCATTTTTGATACATTGATTTCTTTTAGATTAATTAGCTTTTTTGTTTTTTTGATGCATTTATTGATAAATTTTTTGATGCATTTATTGATAAAAATTTTTGATGCATTTATTGATCATTTTTTGGGATGCATTTATTGATAATAATTTTTTTGGGATGCATTTATTGATAATTTTTTGATGCATTTATTGATACATTTTTTTGGGATGCATTTATTGATAATAATTTTTTGGGATGCATTTATTGATACAAAATTGTTGATGCATTTATTGATTTTTAATGCATTTATTGATAATTTTTTTGATGCATTTATTGATAATTTTTTGGGATGCATTTATTGAAATTTTTTTGCATTTATTGATAATTTTTGATGCATTTATTGAATTTTTTTGATGCATTTATTGATAATAATTTTTTTGATGCATTTATTGATAATTTTTTTTTTGATGCATTTATTGATAATTTTTTGGGATGCATTTATTGAATTTTTTTTTGATGCATTTATTGATCTTTTTTTGATGCATTTATTGATAATTTTTTTTTGATGCATTTATTGATAATTTTTTTGATGCATTTATTGATAATTTTTTTGATGCATTTATTGATATTTTTTGATGCATTTATTGATAATTTTTTTTGATGCATTTATTGATATAATTTTTTGATGCATTTATTGATATTTTTTGATGCATTTATTGATAATTTTTTTGATGCATTTATTGATAATTTTTTTGGGATGCATTTATTGATAATTTTTTTGATGCATTTATTGATAATTTTTTTTGGGATGCATTTATTGAAAAAAATTGATGCATTTATTAATAATTTTTGGGATGCATTTATTGATAATTGTTTTTTGATGCATTTATTGATAATTTTTTTGGGATGCATTTATTGATAATTTTTTTTTGATGCATTTATTGATAATTTTTTGGGATGCATTTATTGATCATTTATTTTTATGCATTTATTGAAAAAATTTTTGTGATGCATTTATTGATTTTTTTTATGCATTTATTGATAATTTTTTTGGGATGCATTTATTGATAAATTTTTTGATGCATTTATTGATCATTTTTTGGGATGCATTTATTGATCATTTTTTTTTATGCATTTATTGAAAAATTTTGGGATGCATTTATTGAATTTTTTTGATGCATTTATTGATACATTTTTTGATGCATTTATTGATCATTTTTTTGGGATGCATTTATTGATAATTTTTTTGGGATGCATTTATTGATAATTTTTTGATGCATTTATTGATACATTTTTTGGGATGCATTTATTGATAATAATTTTTTGGGATGCATTTATTGATAATAATTTTTTGGGATGCATTTATTGATACAAAATTGTTGATGCATTTATTGATTTTTAATGCATTTATTGATAATTTTTTTGATGCATTTATTGATAATTTTTTGGGATGCATTTATTGAAATTTTTTTGATGCATTTATTGATAATTTTTGATGCATTTATTGAAATTTTTTGATGCATTTATTGATAATAATTTTTTTGATGCATTTATTGATAAATTTTTTTTTGATGCATTTATTGATAATTTTTTGGGATGCATTTATTGATAATTTTTTGATGCATTTATTGATTTTTTTGATGCATTTATTGATAATTTTTTTGATGCATTTATTGATCATTTTTTTGATGCATTTATTGATCTTTTTTTTATGCATTTATTGATAATAATTTTTGGGATGCATTTATTGATAATTTTTTTGATGCATTTATTGATAATTTTTTTGATGCATTTATTGATATTTTTTGATGCATTTATTAATAATTTTTTTGGGATGCATTTATTGATAATTTTTTTTGATGCATTTATTGATAATTTTTTTTGATGCATTTATTGATAATTTTTTTGATGCATTTATTGATAATTTTTTTGATGCATTTATTGATATTTTTGATGCATTTATTGATAATTTTTTGGGATGCATTTTTGATGATTTTTTGATGCATTTATTAATATTTTTTTTGATGCATTTATTGAAAAAAATTTTTGATGCATTTATTGAAAAAAAAATGTGATGCATTTATTGATAATTTTTTGGGATGCATTTATTGATAATTTTTTGATGCATTTATTGATAATTTTTTTGATGCATTTATTGATAATTTTTTGATGCATTTATTGATAATTTTTTTGATGCATTTATTGATAATTTTTGGGATGCATCTATTGAAAAAAATTGATGCATTTATTAATATTTTTTGGGATGCATTTATTGATACATTTTTTTGGGATGCATTTATTGATAATAAATTTTTTTAATGCATTTATTGGTCATTTTTTTATGCATTTATTGAAAAAATTTTGTGATGCATTTATTGAAATTTTTTGATGCATTTATTGATTTTTTTGATGCATTTATTGATAATTTTTTTGGGATGCATTTATTGATAAATTTTTTGATGCATTTATTGATCATTTTTTGGGATGCATTTATTGATCATTTTTTGATGCATTTATTGATAATTTTTTGGGATGCATTTATTGATCATTTTTGATACATTGATTTCTTTTAGATTAATTAGCTTTTTTTGTTTTTTTTTATGCATTTATTGATCATTTTTTGATGCATTTATTGATCATTTTTTGATGCATTTATTGATAATTTTTTGATGCATTTATTGAAATTTTTTTGATGCATTTATTGATAATAATTTTTTTATGCATTTATTGATAATTTTTTTTTTGATGCATTTATTGATAAATTTTTTGGGATGCATTTATTGATTTTTTTTATGCATTTATTGATATTTTTTTTGATGCATTTATTGATAATTTTTTTGATGCATTTATTGATAATTTTTTGATGCATTTATTGATAATAATTTTTGATGCATTTATTGATCATTTTGATACATTGATTTCTTTTAGATTAATTCGCTTTTTTGTTTTTTTATGCATTTATTGATCATTTTGATGCATTTATTGATCATTTTGATGCATTTATTGATAATTTTTTGATGCATTTATTGAAATTTTTTTGATGCATTTATTGATAATTATTTTTTTATGCATTTATTGATAAATTATTTTTTGATGCATTTATTGATAATTTTTTGGGATGCATTTATTTAATTTTTTTATGCATTTATTGATAATTTTTTGATGCATTTATTGATTTTTTTGATGCATTTATTGATAATTTTTTGATGCATTTATTGATAATTTTTTGATGCATTTATTGATAATAATTTTTTGATGCATTTATTGATAATTTTTGATGCATTTATTGATAATAATTGTTTGATGCATTTATTGATAATTTTTTGATGCATTTATTGATAATAATTTTTGATGCATTTATTGATAATAATTGTTTGATGCATTTATTGATAATTTTTTGATGCATTTATTGATAATAATTTTTGATGCATTTATTGATAATAATTGTTTGATGCATTTATTGATAATTTTTTTGATGCATTTATTGATAATAATTTTTGATGCATTTATTGATAATAATTTTTGATGCATTTATTGATAATAATTTTTGATGCATTTTTTGATAATAATTTTTTGATGCATTTATTGATCATAATTTTTGATGCATTTATTGATAATTTTTTGATGCATTTATTGATAATAATTTTTTGATGCATTTATTGATAATTTTTTTGATGCATTTATTGATAATTGTTTTTTGATGCATTTATTGATAATTTTTTGATGCATTTATTGATAATAATTTTTGATGCATTTATTGATAATTTTGTTGATGCATTTATTGATTTTTTATGCATTTATTAATAATTTTTTGATGCATTTATTGATAATAATTTTTTGATGCATTTATTGATCATTTTTTTGATGCATTTATTGATCATTTTTTTGATGCATTTATTGATAATTTTTTTGATGCATTTATTGATAATTTTTTTGATGCATTTATTGATAAATTTTTGATGCATTTATTGATAATTTTGTTGATGCATTTATTGATAAATTTTTTGATGCATTTATTGATGATAATTTTTGATGCATTTATTGATAATAATTTTTGATGCATTTATTGATAATTTTTTGATGCATTTATTGATAATTTTTTTGATGCATTTATTGATAATTTTTTTGATGCATTTATTGATCATTTTTTGGGATGCATTTATTGATAATTTTTTGATGCATTTATTGATAATTTTGTTGATGCATTTATTGATAATTTTATTGATGCATTTATTGATAATTTTGTTAATGCATTTATTGATAATTTTTTGGGATGCATTTATTGATAATTTTTTGATGCATTTATTGATAATTTTTTGATGCATTTATTGATAATTTTTTGATGCATTTATTGATAATTTTTTTGATGCATTTATTGATAATTTTTTTGATGCATTTATTGATAATTTTTTGATGCATTTATTGATAATTTTTTTGATGCATTTATTGATAATTTTTTTTGATGCATTTATTGATAATTTTTTTGATGCATTTATTGATAATTTTTTTGATGCATTTATTGATAATTTTGTTGATGCATTTATTAATAATTTTTTGGGATGCATTTATTGAAAAAAATTTAATGCATTTATTAATATTTTTTGGGATGCATTTATTGATCTTTTTTATGCATTTATTGAAAAAAATTTTTGATGCATTTATTGATAATTTTTTTAATGCATTTATTGATAATTTTTTTGGGATGCATTTATTGATCATTTTTTTGATGCATTTATTGAAAAAAATTTTTGATGCATTTATTGATAATTTTTTTAATGCATTTATTGATAATTTTTGGGATGCATTTATTGAAAAAAATTTAATGCATTTATTAATATTTTTTGGGATGCATTTATTGATCATTTTGATACATTGATTTCTTTTAGATTAATTAGCTTTTTTTGTTTTTTTTTATGCATATATTGATCATTTTTTGATGCATTTATTGATACAAAATTGTTGATGCATTTATTGAAATTTTTTTGATGCATTTATTGATAAATTTTTTTGGGATGCATTTATTGATAATAATTTTTTTGATGCATTTATTGATAATTTTTTGGGATGCATTTATTGATCATTTTTTGATGCATTTATTGATCATTTTTTGGGATGCATTTATTGATCATTTTTTTGGGATGCATTTATTGATAATTTTTTTTTGATGCATTTATTGATAATTTTTTTGATGCATTTATTGATATTTTTATGCATTTATTGATAATTTTTTTTATGCATTTATTGATAATTTTTTTTGATGCATTTATTGATAATTTTTTTGATGCATTTATTGATCTTTTTTTTTGGGATGCATTTATTGATAATTTTTTTGATGCATTTATTGATAATTTTGTTGATGCATTTTTGATATTTTTTATGCATTTATTGATAATTTTGTTGATGCATTTATTGATATTTTTATGCATTTATTGATAATAATTTTTTTATGCATTTATTGATAATTTTTTTATGCATTTATTAATAATTTTTTGATGCATTTATTGATAATTTTGTTGATGCATTTATTGATATTTTTATGTATTTATTGATAATTTTTTTTATGCATTTATTGATAATTTTTTTTGATGCATTTATTGATAATTTTTTTGATGCATTTATTGATATTTTTATGCATTTATTGATAATTTTGTTGATGCATTTATTGATCATAATTTGGGATGCATTTTTTGATTTTTTTTTTATGCATTTATTGATAATTTTTTTGGGATGCATTTATTGATATAATTTTTTGATGCATTTATTGATCTTTTTTGATGCATTTATTGATCATTATTTGGGATGCATTTTTTGATATTTTTTTTTGGGATGTATTTATTGATCATTTTTTGATGCATTTATTGATAATAATTTTTTGATGCTTTTATTGATAATAATTTTTTGATGCATTTATTGATCATTTTTGGGATGCATTTTTTGATATTTTTTTGGGATGTATTTATTGATCATTTTGTTGATGCATTTATTGATCATTTTTGGGAATGCATTTATTGATAATTTTTGGGATGCATCTATTGATAATTTTTGGGAATGCATTTATTGATCATTTTTGGGATGCATTTATTGATATTTTTTTGGGATGCATTTATTGATAATTTTTGGGATGCATTTATTGATCTTTTTTTATGCATTTATTGATCATATTTTGGGATGCATTTATTGATCATTTTTATGCATTTATTGATCATTTTTTATGCATTTATTGATAATTTTTATGCATTTATTGATCATTTTTTATGCATTTATTGATCATTTTTATGCATTTATTGATCATTTTTTGATGCATGTATTGATCTTTTTTTGGGATGCATTTATTGATAATTTTTTGGGAATGCATTTATTGATCATTTTTTGGGATGCATTTATTGATCATTTTTTGGGATGCATTTATTGATAATTTTTTTGATGCATTTATTGATAATTTTTTTGATGCATGTATTGATCTTTTTTTTTGGGATGCATTTATTTTTCTGTTAAAATATAATTACAAATCCTAATTGATACAGCTCTGATTGAATAATAGTTATAACATCTCAAATATATATAAAATGCTGCCTTTGTGAGCTGAAGAGACTTAAATTTTATGGACCCCAAACTTTTGAATGATAGTGTATGAGGGAAGCGTATTTTACTAAAGTTTACTAAAATAATATTACATTAAAAAGTACATGTATTCTTTTGATGCATGCATTATGTTTCTTCAAGCATTGGGTGAATTATTTCCAATGGTTTTCGATGAAGTGCTTGTGATTTCCAGGAACTCAGAGCTTTTACCTGGAGCACACGGATGACATCCTCTGCCTGACCGTCAATCAACATCCCAAATATCAAAACATCATCGCCACCGGTCAGATCGGTGAGTGTGCACGTGTTCGGCCTCTTGATGATGGAGTTTTCACCATTGAATCATTTTCATTCGCTTGCGTTTGCTTCTTTCAGCGTGCACTGCTTGGTTTTGTGTTGAGAACAAAGCCTGCTTGTGTTTTTTGCAAATACTTTGAATCTCTCATGTAATTCTGCTTTGGCACTAAGAGCAGCTTCTCTCATTTTTGTTCGTCACCGTCTCATCCCCTCATCCCAACACACAGGCGACATCACCGATCTGCCAGGTAGGACAGCAGAAACCTCCTGCGAGCTGACTGCTTTTCATCTCTCTGACCCTTTGTGCTTTACTCCAGAAATCCAGGACAGATTTTTTGGGCTCCAAACTAGAACACATGCACTTCTGCTTTTAAAGCAATTATCAGGGTTCAATATGAATTCAAAACAGGTTAAGATGAAGTCCTTCTCAACAGCATGACATAGATAAGATCGCTTCAGTTGCTTTGACCCCTTCAATGAATCAGTCTTTGATATCAGGTGTGTCCGGTCACTGTTCGATCAAATCATATCTGTCCGTGGCTCTTGGGGATCTTGAAGTGGGATGCCTCAGATTTCAGATCATTTCCCTTGTGTTTCATGTCCTGGTTTCATTAAAGACCATCGCTATAGAGAATACATGTTTGCATGAAGCACATCTCATGCTGACCCTTTCCCCTCCTCAGCGCTGGACGTGTGTTTGTTCTGTCCTGTTAAAACCCTGAGGACTGTCATTGACAGCTCCTAACGGTCATCCCAAACTCATCCCGCTGCGGATTGAACAGTTCTGGGCTATTTTTCAAATAGCGGCTCTGTTAACTGCATTTTTTAAGGACAATAGGTGTTTTCGGATTACAGTAGCTTTTCCAGTAACAGGCTTTTTTTCCCAAGCTATACTGGCGTAGCGTGATTAATATTAAATCAAATGTGTTTTCAACAAAAAAACATTTCTTCATGCATTTACTACTATTGGTGCATTTAATTATTTTTTGCATTTATTATTTTTGCTTATATTGATGCATTTAGTTAATTTTTTCATTTATTTTGCTTTTATTAATGCATGTAGTTGCATTTATTTATACATTGACGTAGTTTGTTTATTTTTGTCTGTTCAAAAGTAAATAAAAATCCTAATTGTTTTTGTGCCAGAATAATGCAGCTGATTGAAAAATAGTTACATCATCTAAAATATATTTTAAAAAATTACTCCTTTTAATCAGCTTCAATATATTTAACTGCTTCTTGTTAGTAGCTTGTATCATAACTGTAGTGTAACTGCTTTAAGCCAGGTTAGTAGCTTCCCACCACTGTTTATTAATATATATAATCCACAACATTTGCATAATCAATGTCTTCTAATAAACCTAATGTGTTTTATTTATCAGATGTTCGGTAACACTTTACAATAAGGTTGTATTAGTTAACATGAACTAACCATGAACAACACCTCTGTTCAGCATTAGTTAATCTTGTTAACGTTAGTTAATATTAATACAGCTGTTCATGTTAGTTCACAGTGCATTAACTAATGTTAACAAGATTTTATTCATGCATTAGTAAATGTTGAAATTAGCATTAACAAAGATAAATAAATGCTTTATAAGTGCAGTTCATCATTAGTTCATGTTAACTAATGCATTAACTAATACAGCCTTATTGTAAAGTGTTACCAGATGTTCTTTATGAGAGGAAGTCTTGTATTATATTAGTACTGACGCTCAGAGTGTGTGTGTGTGTGTGTGTGTGTGTGTGTGTGTGTGTGTGTTCCTGTAGGCCTGGCTCCGTCCATTCACGTGTGGGACGCCATGAGTAAACAGACGCTGTCCGTCCTGCGCTGCTCTCACGCCAAAGGCCTCGGATACGTCAACTTCAGCGCCACGGGGAAACTCCTGCTGTCTGTGGGAGTGGATCCCGAGCACACCATCACTGTCTGGAGATGGCAGGAAGGTGTGTGTGTGTGAACTTTTATCTTATTCAATATATCCTCTTCCACACAATTAGCCCACATAGACTGCTGTTACTCACTGAGTTCTGGGGAATTGACTATTGGGAAGTATTTCCCAGGCTTTGTAATGTTTTTAATTGTGTTCTCAGGATCTAGGGTTTGCAGTAAAGGTGGTCACACGGACCGGATCTTTGTGGTGGAGTTCAGGCCCGACTCGGACACTCAGTTTGTGTCTGTGGGAATTAAACACATCAAGTTCTGGACGCTGGTCGGAGGCTCTCTGCTGTATAAGAAAGGAGTGATCGGAGCGGTGGAGGACGGGCGGATGCAGACCATGCTTTCTGTAGCGTTTGGAGCCGTGAGTTATTCACAACTGTTGAGCATGAAGGGTCATGTGACGGTGTATCAGATATGAAACACTCTCTTGTGTCTGACAGAATAACCTGACGTTCACCGGGGCCATCAACGGTGATGTGTATGTGTGGCGGGAGCACTTCCTGGTGCGTGTGGTGGCCAAAGCTCATACCGGACCAGTGTTCACCATGTACACAACACTCAGAGACGGACTCATAGTGACCGGAGGCAAAGAGAGGCCGTGAGTTCAGCTCTATGTTGATCACACTTTAGTTTAGGGTCCCGTTCTCACTATTAACTATGACCTCCGCCAAGGGCTGGGCGATATATCAAATATTAGCAATAATATCGCAATAATTTTGACGACAAAAATGTAAAATTTGAAAATATCATGAATATCGAATATTTCAAATTCAACATGCATACTTTCCCAAAAACATTACCAGATAACGCAGAGCTCTGCTTCCACCGTTCACTAAACATTGGAAGCAGAAGAGTTAAATATATACGCACAGCGCATGACAAAGAAAGCAACAGAAACATGCGCGCATGAGAGCAATAACAGCGCGCGGACTCTGACCTCAAGCGCACACGCCTTTCAGACAACATGCGATCGGGATTCAGCTCTTTCATGGATTATTGTGTTTCAATGGTCATCAAATGTAAGAATGCACGTCCTGGCGAGTATTAAACACAGTAGTGTGTGTCTTTACTGAACGCACACAGAGTTGAGTGAGGAATCGTGTGTTAGTGTATTGGGTCCGTGCAGCTCTTAAAGGGCCGGAGCTCATATTCTGTGTGATTTAATGTCAATCAAACAACAATGAAAAATAGAAAACCACCCCATGCTTGGCTAAACAACTGTAATATATTTATTAAGAATCAGTGTAGCCTATATCATTTATAGAGAGAAGACTGAGCAGTTTTTTTTTAATATATTTTTTTTACATATTAAATATTTGATTTTTGATTTATTTCTTGACTTGCTACTGTTAAATAGACCCACTGTAGCTGAAAATAAAGCACTGTTTTTGTCATATTGTTTGTAATTTGCATGTTTTGCTTATGTTTAAAAAAAAGATCAAATTAAAAATCTATGTTGTAATTATAAAAGTACATTTAATACATTTAACAAAAATATTAAATGACTTGTATCATGATTTAAGGTTTTGGTCATCCCAACCTGTCCAGTATACATTTTGTATTTAATTTGGTTCTATCTAAAAAAAGTTTTTGTTGTTTTTAATTAATTTAAAAGCAATTGCAAACATATCGAGATGTATATCGAATATCGTAAAAATTTTGACAATATCGAAATATAATTTCTTTTTAGATATCGCCCAGCCGTACCTCTGCTTCAATAAACTCCTAATTACTACTTCTTAATAGTTAGTAGGGTAGTTTTTAAGTGTATGTATTGTGTAGGATTAAAGGGCTCATAACACACACACACACACAGTTAATCTGGGGTATCTGTAGAGTAGTGTTGATCTTTCATATCGCACTAGAGTCTTTAGTTTTATCATATTTGTAAAAGACAGATACACTGTACCGATTCTTTCTGAAAACAGCCGAGCTCGTGGAGGCTTGCAGTGGGCGGAGCTAAAGAAACACACACACACACACACATCTGCATCCACTGTTCCCTTAACGCTGGTTTATTTGGGAAGCTGAACAAGGTTTCCCTCACAGCAGAAACACACTTCTATAGTCACATTGATGATCTCATGTCTAAAAACTCAACACCAGCGCCGCCGACGGCTCCCGTATCCCCAACCAAGCCTGGTGATGGGCGCACTCTTGCTCTCGCTCTGGTGTGTGTGTGCTTTTCCAGGAGAATCCCATTCATTATGATGTCATACAGGGCCATACTCAAAAATTGTGAGTGTATTTGGCACAGAAATCTCCATCATATTTTTTTGTAGTAGTAAATCAATATTGTTACTGTATATATGTGCAGGACTAAAGAGGGCGGTGCTGTGAAGCTGTGGGATCAGGAAATGAAGAGATGCAGAGCGTTTCAGCTGGAGACGGGACTTCCTGTAGAGACGGTCAGATCTGTGTGCAGAGGAAAGGTCAGTCGTGTTTCCGGTCAGTTATTAGCCTCAAACAAAGAGACCTGCGGTCATTTGAAGTGTTAGTGTAGTAGACCGACAGTGGTGTGTGTGTGTTTATTGGATCAAAGGGAAAGATCCTGGTGGGAACGAAGGATGGCGAGATCATCGAGGTGGGAGAGAAGAACGCTGCATCCAACACCATGATAAACGGACACACGCAGGGGCGCATCTGGGGTCTGGCCACACACCCCTCCAAAGACGTCTTCATCTCCGCCAGCGACGATGGAACCATCCGGATCTGGGACCTGGCAGATAAGGTGAGGGATTGTGGGTAATGGAGGTGTTTCTTTCACTCCTTCCTGTAATGGCAGTGGATAGCGACCAGGATAAAACATGACAAAATTAACACACAATGATACAGTGAGACGCGCGGCATATATGGAAAGGGTCCAGGAGGCATACCATAAGGTTTTGCAAGAAATAAACTATTATTCAGTCAAAACACTGAGCTCGGACGTTACTGTGCGCGCTCCTGTGATGACTACGAGCCGTCAGCAGGTGGCGCTCATGCTCAGGCACTGTTGTCATGACAACCAGTACACAATATTCCCTTCAGGTGGTTTTATTATTATTTATTATTTATTATCATATACCTTATAGAAAAGACGAGAGTCACGTTTTTTTCTATTGAGCCTGATTTCTCAAAATGTTGCACGTGTGCTTATCTTGGGTGCCATGCAGAGGTGGAAAGAGTACTGAAAATTTGTACTCAAGTACAAGTACTGTTACATTTCTGAAATAATACTCAAGTACAAGTAAAAGTGCTGGTGTCAAAAAAGTACTTAAGTAAAAGTACAAATTACTCTTCTCAAAAACTACTCCGAGTACTAGTTACTTTTTAGCCGGCGATATTTAATGAAGTACCAATGTATATTTAATCAAATCATATATCTATTTAGAAAACAAAACACAATTTTACCTTTAATAAATTACCGGTCATGATACTGGAATTTCTAAGTTCAATATGATACCTTGAAAAATATCAATATTCAGTATAATATTCAATACCATGGGGAAAACCTCCGAATACTGCATACTGTAATTTTGATATCTCTCTTGTCAAGGAAATCATTATTTTCAAGCTCAAGCTCAAGACTCACTGTAACAGTAATCCATTTAAATGGGGGGGAATCACCTCTCGATGGCCTGAGGGTGTCAACAGCTAATTTTCATTATTGGGTGAACTCTCCCTTTAATTTCTAGTTCAAGAGCACAAAGATTGGCGATTTCACGGGACACAGTGAGAGCACACAGAGAAAGATCTTCGTTAAACCACACGCTCTCGACATCTGCCATTAAAACACGCCATAGAAACCTGCGGGTATGATTAAAATGATGCACAATACATCCAGGCTCTGAACTGAGGCGCGCGTCAAACACTGTCAGAGGGGAGCGAGAGCGAGAACGCGCATCTGGAATCGGTGTGTGTGTGTGTGTGTGTGTGTGTGTGTGTGTGTGTCTGCAGACAACGAGTATTGGAACCGAGTCAGATATTTCAGTATCAATATGTATCAAAATATAGATATTATTTTTGACAACACTACCATGCAGTTTGTTTCTTCAAACTTTCAGTCCATAAATCACTGTGCGGTTATGATCAGCGCCCCCCCGGCCAGAAGATGCTGTTGCGCTGCAGGTTTTTTCAAACATCAGGCCTTTTATTGGTCCGTTTACGATCGGATCTCGTATTGGCTACCGAAATGCCGGTGGTCAAAGGTTTGAATATTGATTCAAATTGTAAGCGTACTCAGTAATGAATAGTGATTTTAAAAGTAACGAAGTGGATTATTTAGCTTGAGTACAAGTAAAATTACATATTTAAAAATGTACTTAAAAAAGTACAAATTCCCAAACAAACTACTTGATTACAGTAACGTGAGTAGTTGTAATTCGTTACTTCCACCTCTGGTGTCATGACAACAGTGCCTGAGCATGAGTGCCACCTGCTGACGGCTCGTAGTCATCACAGGAGCGCGCACAGTAACGTCCGAGCTCAGTGTTTTGACTGAATAATAGTTTATTTCTTGCAAAACCTTATGGTATGCCTCCTGGACCCTTTCCATATATGCCACGCGTCTCACTGTATCATTGTGTGTTAATTTTGTCATGGTTTATCCTGGTCGCTATCCACTGCCATTACAGGAAGGAGCGCGTGCAGGACTATTTTTAACATTTCTGCTTTTGAAGTCCGAAAGCAATAGAAGGACATGAGCATTGAATCAACAGCAGGGTCAGTAAAAGATGGCTTTCATTTCATTTCAGGGTGAACTATCCCTTTAAGTATATTGTGTCTATTTCTATATTTAAGTATACTGTAAACTTTTAATAAATTGTTCAATTTAAAGAATTTATTTAAAAAATCCATTCTTTAAATGGGAGGTGTCACACACAGTTTCTGTCAATATCAGAAACTCATATCTCTGAAAAGTCTTTAGTTTGATCATATTTAAAAAAGCAGTGTTTCTGAATAAAACCGAACGGCTGGAGGCGTATCGCGTGTGCGGAGCTAAGGAATCACGAGCGTGCGTGCAGTAATTGCGTTGAGAGCGTCTGAAAGCTGTGACATCCTTAGAAAATGTGGAAAAAAGACCATGACTATTAATCCGATTCAGCCATACACATATGATCTAGAATCAGATCCAGAGGCTGAAATAGGAGCAGAGCAGCAGTGACTACAGCAGGACGTCTCTGTGTGGTGTGCACTGGAACTGTATATTTGCTAGTGGCTTGTGTAAATTACTAATTTCTACTTTGTCGTCGTAATACACCGTTTTAAAAGGTGTACATGTGGGACATTGCATGCTCCATTGATAAATTAACTATATTAGCTATTTGATGTGCACTTGCGCGCCGATCGGCAACACACACAGACATTTGAAGCAGTTTTACTCGCCGCCTTTATCGTTGGGACCACTCTTTCAGCATTAGACGATCAGCAGAGTTCAACTGGTATTTTTGTACACAGAAGTACATTAAAAGTATCGGTTTGGCACCGGGATCGAACGATACCGAACCCTACTACTAACATTTTTTTTTTTTGTCTCCCAGAAACTTCTGAACAAAGTCAGTCTTGGTCATCCGGCAAAGTGCACGGCGTACAGTCCGAACGGTGAAATGGTGTCGATCGGGATGGAGAACGGAGAGTTCATCGTCCTGCTGGTGAATTCACTGACTGTGTGGGGCAAAAAGAGGGACCGCAGCGTGGCCATCCAGGACATACGGTCAGCAGACACACTGCACGACAAACACAACAAAACCAGTGCTCATTTGGACAGCACATATGGATTTAGTTTTAGTCATTTTTAGTCACCTTTACTTTTAGTCAACTAAACTCTAATGAGTTTAATTAATGCATTAATTGAGCATTTAAGCATAACATAACCGACTCTTACTGAATACATTCTGACATTGTGTTTTTGACCATTCAAGCGCAAAAATGCACAATTAATATGCCCCTATTTTGATAGCTCCGCCCCACACATACATACGCAACGATTATGGCAAAATCAAGCGGCACCTCCTCCAGTCTCTCCTGAAGCCGATACGGAAGTGACTTAAACTGCAGTTCCTCGACTGGCCACTAGAGACCGGCTCCAGAAGGAGCAGAATCTCATTGAGCTCATGTTAAAATGCCCAACTTTACAGCAGAATAAAACATGTTCACAGTCTGGGACAAACTGTGGTTTTGGTCTAAACGGTTAATTTTGCCCTTCATGACGACTGTGAGGGGGGAATGTTTTTATAACTCATCCGTTTGCATTATATAAAGCCTTAAAGTTCTGCATAATTAAGCGTGGCCACTTTGAGTGACAGGTGGATTGCCGTTTGTCTGCACCTCAGCTCCACGTCCGCCTCTTTATCTATTTTCTGTTGTTCGAGAGTGACGCGCCTGCTCTTCAGAATCCTATGGGTGACGTCACGGACACTACAGCCATATTTTTATACAGTCTATGGGCAGAATCAGTTGTGCCGGCCGAGGGTATGATGTCATCAATGCGTGTTATTATGGTAATCCAGGTCGAAATCCCTTCCAACCCAAATACACAAACCCAGTTCTCATGAACAACTCGATAGCAGGAGCACGATAGTCCAACTAACGAGTATTACAATTAAGACCAGATTAGAGGTCATAAGAGGAAAGAGTGTATTCTCTTGTCGGACACACTGCGAGCTGAGGCTTGAAACAGACGGTGGAGGAGGTTTAGATGCTGGAGAGCTGATACTTCTTGCCTCATTGTAAGCCATCTTTTGTTCCAGACATTTTCCAGTTTTGTTTTTTATCTGTCATCGCTCGGCTAATGTCCGAATAATGTGTCTTTTGAATAATGACGTGCACTGAGCGCTCTCTTCTCCCCGTAGACACGCCCCTTACTGCTGATTGGCTAACAAGATTGTTTTGGTACTCGGCCCGAGACACTTTTCCAAAGTATTTTTGAAATCTCTCTTACCCCAGCTTTACCTGGCTGATGGTGTTTTATCCGCTCAGGTTCAGCTCTGATAACCGGCTGCTGGCCGTGGGCTCGGTGGAGTGTGCTGTAGATTTCTACGATCTCACTCTGGGTCCGTCTCTCAATCGCATCGGCTACTGCAAAGATATTCCTGGCTTTGTGATCCAGCTGGACTTCTCTGCGGACAGCAAATACATCGAGGTACGAATCATTTCACAAAACATGCGCAGAAGAACTTTTTCTTTTATACATAGCTGAAATGTAACGCAATTACATTTATTTTTTGTGCACGTACAATTTCGCTTCTACACGAATGTTTTCTGTGTAAAATCACTGTTCGTAGTTTCTGACTGAAGTGCATTAATGTAAGCTCGTGTCACGTGTGTGCAGGTCTCCACGGGCTCATATAAGCGGCAGGTTCATGAGGTTCCCAGCGGGAAGATCGTCACAGAACAAACCCTGATCGACAGGATCACCTGGGCTACATGGACCAGGTGAGACTCAGATCTCTGTATGAACGATGGCACGGGTGATGATGCTGCGTCTGTGCTGTGGTAAACTCTCTCTCATGTACAGTGTTCTGGGTGACGAGGTTCTGGGCATCTGGCCGCGTAACGCTGAGAAAGCGGATGTGAACTGTGCCTGTGTTTCTCACGCCGGGATGAACGTGGTCTCCGGAGATGATTTCGGGCTCGTGAAGCTCTTCGACTTCCCCTGCTTGGAGAAATTTGTAAGTCAGCTCGAGTCAAATTTATTTAGACTTTATGACGCTGAACTAAATCCCATAGCAAACGGATTAGGTGAGTAAATGTTTAATGGTATGTGGCATTGTAATTTTATTCATATACACCAATTAGGCTTAACATAATGACCGGTGAAGTGTATAACACTGATCTCTTCATCACGGCTCTTGTTAGTGGGAGGGATATATTAGGCAGCAAGTGAACATTTTGTCTTCAAAGTTGATGTGTTAGAAGCAGGAAAAATGGGCAAGCGTAAGGATTTGAGCGAGTTTGACAAGGGCCAAATTGTGATGGCTAGACGACTGGGTCAGAGCATCTCCAAAACTGCAGCTCTTGTGGGGTGTTCCCGGTCTGCAGTGGTCAGGATCTATCAAAAGTGCTCCAAGGAAGGAACAGTGGAGAACCGGCCACAGGGTCATGGGCGGCCCAGGCTCATTGATGCACGTGTGGAGCGAAGGCTGGCCCGTGTGGTCGATCAAACAGGCGAGCTACTGGAGCTCAAACTGCTCAAGAAGTTAATGCTGGTTCTGATAGAAAGGTGTCAGAATACACAGAGCATCGCAGTTTGTTGCGTATGGGGCGGCATAGCCGCTGACCAGTCAGGGTGCCCATGCTGACCCCTGACCCCGCCGAAAGCACCAACAGTGGCACGTGAGCATCAGAACTGGACCACGGAGCAATGGAAGAAGGTGGCCTGGTCTGATGATCACGTGTTCTTTTACATCACGTGGATGGCCGGGTGTGTGTGTGTGGCTTACCTGGGGAACACATGGCCCCAGGATGCACTATGGGAAGAAGGCGAGCCGGCGGAGGTGATGCTTTGGGCAATGTTCTGCTGGGAAACCTTGGGTCCTGCCATCCATGAGGATGTTCCTTTGACACGTCCCACCTACCTAAGAAAAGAAAAGACCCATAATGTTTCACCTGATTGGTGTATAATATTTTATATATTATTAACCCCTGAATGGTTTGCGTTTTTCCACAGGCCAAACACAAGCGTTACTTCGGTCACTCTGCCCACGTGACCAACATCCGTTTCTCTTATGATGACAAATATGTGATAAGTGTCGGAGGCAACGACTGTAGGTGAGCTGCCGCCCATCTGTCCGTGCGTGCGTGCGTCTGAACTCTCACTAACGCCTCTCTCTGTCTCTCAGTGTGTTCGTGTGGAGGTGTGTCTGATTCCTCCGCCGTCCTGCACTCTAATGCTGCGTTTAATCCTGGGAACCTGATGGAGCCTGGATGTGTGAGAGATGACCATTCTGTGAAGTGCAATGTTTACGCTCACATGTACTTAAAAAAAAATATACACTCATAAATCATGCCAATATTTCAGAAATAAATGTATTTTCGTTTGGATTCTGAAGTGCCTTGGAGACACAGTTTGCTGATCTTTGCCCCGAAATGTTCACATGATGCATACGGTTTATGGTGCTAAATGGAATATGTCCACTTAGAGCTTTTTAAAATTGTTTTTAAAAAAAATCATGCATTATGCAATTTTACTTTCCCCCCCTTTTTTTTACATTTTGTACATAAATGTCAAATATATATATATATATCCTCTCATTAAATGCTCTTCCTGTTAAAAATATCCAAATACATGGGACTCAGGAGAAATTCAGTACTGTAATGTGTAGATGTTATATTTGACCTGTGCTATTTTTGTTAAAATATTTATTTTTTATGTACGTATTTACGTATGAAGTATGCAAACTAGTCGGTCGGTCTTCGAACTGTTGGCGTATATGAAAATTGCAAAAAACTCACTGGCTGTCCAAATATAAAAGTTATATGAAATGTACGTAGTAGCGTTGTGTGTAGATTGCGATGCACTGTTTGTAGCCAATCACGTGACAGCAGCTGTTTATCGTGTGCAGATATGGAGTTATATCTGTCATTTGTATGTTCATGTTTTTGTAATGTCTAATTGAACGATATATCCTAATGCATGAATCTGTGTGATCGTCGGTCATGAATGAATACTGTTGTTTTATAATTAAAGGGAATAATGTGCTGGATTGAGTGTTTTTCCATCTTTCACCAGCTGATGGCAGCGTTATATCATCGAAACACATCACTTTTAATTCAATATCGTGTAAAACTTTAACAGCCTGATTAAATAAGACTTTAACAACTAGCTTACCAACTGTTAATAAGCAGTTATTAGGAGTTTACTGAGGCAAAAGCCGTAGTTAATAGTGAGAACTGGACCCTAAATGCACACTTGAAGCTGATTGGCCAGTGAACGCTCCATTCTCTGGATATTTAATACCAGTCGCCAAATAAAAGAAAACAATAGAGGGATTATTAATGAGGAGCGCTGCATTCCAGATCCACCCACTGCAGTGTGTGTGTGTGTGTGTGTGTCGACATCTGTCACGCAAACACAAAACACTCACACAATAAACGTGTCCTTCTGTTTTTGTGGATGGCTTTACGTGCATAAACACGATTGTAAAATCACTGATAACGCATGACGGGATTGGACTGTGATAATAAACACCATGGTAAATCACAGCCGTGTGTAAACCATGAGTTATTCAGGGTTTGTAAAGGTGCCAAACATTCCACTGGTGTTTTCTGGCCACGCGTTCAGTTTCGCTTCAGAGCTCGATCATGATTCAGGCTGCGAGTCTGAGCGTGCACTTTAAAACTAATGAGAGAATTCATTTACACCGCAACAGAAATCAACAATTTGCACCGTCCTCAAAACTGTCTAGAGACAGAATTCAATTTTTTAAAAAATGATATATATATATATATATATATATATATAAATAATTATAGTAAATAAATCCCCCAATACATCATAAAATACATCAATATTTAAAAATAATTTTAATACCCCAAAATACCCTCCATCCAACTAAAATAAACTAATTAAATTAAACCCTAAAAATTCCCTCAATAAAATACATTAAAAACCAAATCAAATTAATTAAATAAAAGAAATCCCTAAAAAATAAATAAAATAATAAAGAAAAATACCATCACCCCAACTAAAATAAATAAATTATGTAAATGAATAAATACCTCAAAATTCCCTCAATTAAATACATTTGCTGAATAAATAAAATCCCCAAAAATACCTCCAAATAAAAAATAAATTATGATTTTTAGGGATTTATTCATTTACATAATGTATTTTATTTGGGGGATTTAATTTCTTTGTTTATTTGCTATGTATGTATTTATTTATTCAGCAAATGCATTTTATTGAGGGGACGTTAGCCTGGCGTGGTCATACTCAAC
Source organism: Gobiocypris rarus (assembly GCA_023029165.1). NCBI lineage: Eukaryota > Metazoa > Chordata > Actinopteri > Cypriniformes > Gobionidae > Gobiocypris > Gobiocypris rarus. The sequence continues at coordinate 2,731,844 of CM040931.1, read as the reverse complement.
TCTAGTCAGAATATGAGTCTGGTACCGCTCCGTTGGGCTGTGATTATGGGGCGTGTTTCAACCGAGCCAGGAAAGACCCACAACCAATCAGAGCAACGGAGCGACATGTGACGTTAGTTATCAACAGAACTCAACTGCACTGTTGCCAAGTCTAAGTTTTTCCCGCGGGATGTTCTCCATGTCCGCGGGTTGAAGCGACCCCAATTATATATATATTAAAAAAAAACTAAAAAACCCCTCAATAAAATAAATAAATACATCAATAATAAAAATAAAAAAATACCCTGCATCCAACTAATGTAAACTAATGAAATAAATCCTTAAAAATTACATTAAAATAAAATAAATATATAGACGCATCGTAAATAAACAAATAAAATTAATACAAAATAATTTAATTAATTTAAAATTAATTAAATTCAAATGAAATCCCCTCCCCTCAACTAAAGTATATTAAATAAATGCATTTACTGAATAAATGAATAAAATACCCTCCACCTCCAGAATAAAATAAGTTAGAAAAATCCCTAAAATACCCCCCAAAAAATACTGAATAAAGAAATCCACAATTGTAATACAGTAAATCCTCTAATATAGGCCGGGCCTTTATTTTACTCAAGCGCATCGCGGTCCAGGCCTTTATTGGAAGGAGGCCAGAATTAGAGGCAGGCCTCAATTTCTATTTGAGCAAATCAAACTACCAGTAGAATGAATAAAAATGAGATTTTGCGTCTATTTCAACCTATAAAATACTAGGTTCATTTATTGAAAACATACAGTTACCATAACATTATGGTATGCATACAGAACATTAACAACAAATACCGGTAATTCAGGCTAAATTCCAGTGTAGAAATATGGTAACAAAAACATAGCAAACATAGGCTACTGGAAGTGCATTGTAAACACTTAAGAGATAATTAGGTTATTGATTCATAACAAAAGGCAACAGACACCTTACTGCTCCAAAGTTTAACCGTTCCTGTCTCGTTTGGTTTGAAGTAAAAAAAAAACAATCCTCTAATTCTGTTTAATCCTCCTCCTCCTCTTCATCTCTCCCTGTAAACTCCTCATCACGCGCCAGCCTCTACAACAAGTTAATTATTGTACTACAGCTCCTCTTCGTCCTCCTCATGTTCCGCTGCGTGTCTGTTCTCATCCTCGCGCAGGCGGGCTGCAGTCTGAAGTCTCACGTGCGAGTCAAGAGTGAGGTGATTGACATGACCAGGCTACCATAGCAAACATCTACCGGTATCACAAGCATAATGTTGAGGCCTGCCCAGAAAAACGTTGGTTCTAATAATAGCCCGGCGGTATTAGAGACCGGCCTTTATTTACCTTCGGTGACAGCGAGACCGGCCAATGTTGGAGACCGGCCGCTAATGGAATACAGGCCAATATTAGAGGATTTACGGTAAATTCATAGATCCCTAAAGATCCCCTAATGTGCTGGTCAGCGTGAGCAGGACTGACGTCAGACAGACACTAAACCCCCAAACACACACACACACTTCAGGGTCACGTGTGTTTTATCAAACACGGATTTGAT
>CM040931.1:2592795-2725295 GCA_023029165.1 Gobiocypris rarus | reverse complement strand
TGTGTGTGTGTGAGTGAGTGGTGAGTGAGTGATAGAGTGTGTGTGTGATAGAGTGTGTGTGTGTGTGTGTGTGTGTGTGTGTGTGTGTGTGAGTGAGTGAGTGAGTGTGTGTGTGTGTGTGAGTGAGTGAGTGAGTGAGTGAGTGAGTGTGTGTGAGTGAGTGAGTGAGTGAGTGAGTGAGTGAGTGAGTGAGTGAGTGAGTGAGTGAGTGAGTGTGTGTGTGTGAGTGAGCGAGAGGAGTGAGAGTGGTGAGGAGTGAGTGGTGAGTGAGTGAGAGTGTGGTGAGCGAGTGAGTGTGAGTGAGTGAGTGAGTGAGTGTGTGAGTGAGAGTGGTGAGCGAGTGAGTGTGAGTGAGTGAGTGAGTGAGTGTGGTGAGAGTGAGTGAGCGAGTGAGAGTGAGTGAGTGAGTGAGTGAGTGAGTGAGTGAGAGTGTGAGTGAGCGAGTGAGTGTGAGTGAGTGAGTGAGTGAGTGTGTGAGTGAGAGTGTGAGTGAGCGAGTGAGTGTGAGCGAGTGAGTGTGTGTGAGTGAGTGAGCGAGTGAGTGAGCGAGTGTGAGCGAGTGAGTGTGTGAGTGAGTGAGTGAGTGAGTGAGTGAGTGAGTGAGTGTGAGCGAGTGAGTGAGTGAGTGTGAGCGAGTGAGTGTGTGTGTGTGTGAGTGAGTGAGTGTGAGCGAGTGAGTGAGTGTATGAGTGAGTGAGTGTGTGAGAGTGAGTGTGTGAGAGTGAGTGTGTGAGAGTGTGTGAGCGAGTGAGTGAGCGAGTGAGTGAGTGTGAGCGAGTGAGTGTGTGTGTGTGTGTGTGAGCGAGTGAGTGTGTGTGTGAGTGTGTGAGTGTGTGTGAGTGAGTGTGTGTGAGTGAGTGAGTGAGTGAGCGAGTGAGTGTGAGCGAGTGAGTGTGTGTGTGTGTGTGTGTGTGAGTGAGTGAGTGTGAGCGAGTGTGAGCGAGTGAGTGAGTGTGTGTGTGTGTGAGTGAATGAGTGAGTGAGTGTGTGAGAGTGAGTGTGTGAGAGTGTGTGAGTGAGTGAGTGTGTGAGAGTGTGTGAGCGAGTGAGTGAGTGTGAGCGAGTGTGTGTGTGTGTGTGTGAGCGAGTGAGTGTGTGTGTGAGTGTGTGAGTGAGTGTGTGTGAGTGTGTGAGTGAGTGTGTGAGTGAGTGAGTGAGAGCGAGTGAGTTAGTTAGTTAGGGCTGCACAATATATCACAATTATTGAAATATCACAAATATACGGCACGCAATGTCTGAATGATTTTAATAGGCTGCTTCAACATTGTGAAAAGTGTACGTTTCAGGTCGACGCATATAGCAGAGAATACACTGGGCACACGACTTGCTAGACGTTAAAGAGTTATTAAACGCAATAACTCGCGAAAAACAACTCCTTGCAGTCTCGCTGTCTGACACACAAACCGAAACCTGCGCACATGCCGCCTCTCTGAAAGCATGACATCCATTCAGTTCTGTTTTGTGTCTTGTTACACACTTGAACTATAAAATACACACAGTTATGTCAAAATGGCTGTCTTGATGAGTATCCATGTAAACACAGTTGGTTATGCTTTAAGTGAATGATATCAGTTTGGGAAAGATACCAAATGCGTGTTAATAGGATCCGTGCATTAGCTCTTATTTTTTTTATTAATAAATATAACATTTATAAATTTAAAAGGACAATTTTGCTAAATAAATGATCTAGGTCATGTATTCAGTTCATACATATTTTAATATGAACAGCTATTATAGAAAATATCTATGAAATTATACTTTTTCTCATTGATGTCACACTGAAGCTGTATTTTCATAGTAGTGACCCATTAAGCTCACCACACAATAATATGAAATCTTTACAGCAGTGTAAAACCACAGAACATCAATAAACTGTACATTTAAAATATAATGGATTTAAAAGTACAAGCCAGTAATGCATGTGAAGTAATATATTAGTGTAGCACACTATCTTATACTGCTAGTAAGCTAACAATGTTTTGAAGCACCAGCGCTATGTTGCTAAAACTATCTTTTGGATCTAACTGTAATTAGGCCTGTCGCAATAATCAATATATCGCACAATATATGTAATTTTTTGTGATGCAATATACAGCCTGTTATGTTTGCATGATAATGAACGTCACCAACATTTCACTCGATTATGCTGTCATCTTGTATGTTTTCAAAAGTGGTTCTCGTGCAGTTCCTTCACACACAGAGCGGTCATCCACAGGTGAAGAAAAGCTTGTTTCTTCAAATGTTTATTTACTATTTATTCCATTTCTTAATTTTTTCTTTATGATATATTTTTTACCTTTAATTTCCATGATCTAAAGAATTAAAAGGTTGTCATTTTAAAGTGTGTAGGTCTACTTGCATTATTATGCTGTTATATTAGGATTATATATTCAGTATGGTCTTAAAATGACAATAATATCGTTTATCGCAATTATTAATGGGACGATATATCGCGAAACAAGTTGTAATTGTGACAGGCCTAACTGCTGTAATTATTTCCCACATTCAGGTTATAATATGCAAAAGTTTATTAAGATATGAATCTCTTAATTTTGTAGTTAGAAGTTATACTTATCGAAAACAAAGGGTTCAACGTCTAAAAAATGCGCATTTAAGGGGTTACTCTTTTGGTGAGTTTTCAAACAGCTTTCAAAATGGCCGCCAGACAGTGTAAACACAATTCACATAATTCGGTTAAGACTGAATGATAAATAATTTCCCCCCCTTTTTATAATCTGAGCTCAAATACAGTAGTGTGTTTAATGAATATTTTAATGTGTATGTTTACCCTTAGTGAAAGTGATCTGGGCTTCAGGGCTCGCGCGTTGCCAGTGGCTCGGCTCATAAGTCTCAGAAAACAGCTAGCGAGCACAGAAGTGCCATGTTTTCCATTCTGTTGTTATAGAATGGTGTAAAAAAAACTTGAATGTTCAAACACTTACAATTGACAAACTTTCGTGAGGACGCCGTGCGAATGTGTTGACTTTGAGTTTGCTTCCCTGCCACTGAATGGATGGTCAGGGCGGGGTCACGTGACTACACACACGTTTTTAATGTTCACCTGTCTGGAGTTTTATTTTAGGCTTTGATGTCCTTAAGAATATATATTTGCGGTATAAGTACCAAAAAACAAAAAAACACAACAACAATCGCAATATATTTGTACAGCTCGATTTTGGCCTGTCTCATTAATATTCATGAGCATCTCTTCTGATTGGCCTGTTGTTTTCGGACACTATGGTAATCCAAGTAGAGGTAACTGCAGGCTGGAGCAATGGGCGTGCCATAAGGTCGGAAAGAAATGGGGCGTGCCGTAAGGTCTTTTCAATTGGACGCTAAAAGCTTCTTGATCCGCATAAAAGCGAGCCATAAACTTAATCACTATAATTACACAAATAATTATACAAGACAAAATACATTTCTTTCATTGAAAAAAAGCAATAATGATATTGAGAATACATTCAAAAGTATGCTACCTTGAAACTTTCTGTATGGCGCGGGTTACGTGACGTCATCACCACCGCGACTTTTTAAGGTTCAATCATATAAACATTCCTACTGTTTGTGATAAATGCACTTTTTGTAACACATCACTTGAAGATTTTAAACATTTATTTTTGTATTGCCCTTTTTCTATTTCATTTTGGACTGACTTTAAAATAGATATTCCTAAAATAGAAGTTCTATTAGAATTTAGAACCTCTTGACATTTTACTGTTTCCAAAACCCATATTTTTCTGAAAAACAAAATATAATTAAATGTTGCCAAGTTTTATTCTCTGATTTATACATTTTGAGTTGTATTTACAATGCTTTGTATTAATCGTTTTTATTGAATTATACTTGAAATGTCTGTAATAGTAAAATTAAAATAATTTGTTTTTAATTATTTTTAAAGATAAAAATGTCTCCTGACACTATTTAAGTCATACTAATTTTGTACTTTCATTTAAAGTACATACAAAGTAAAACTTATGTTATTTTTATAATAGTACAGCAAATGTTTTTGTTGTATAAAGGCATATATATATATATAGAGAGAGAGAGAGAGAGAGAGAGAGAGAGAGAGAGAGAGAGAGAGAGAGAGAGAGAGTTCTTCTCACTGTAACATGTGTCTGTCAACAACAATTAAATAATTACCAAAGGGGAAAAATGTCAAGCAAAGAGACCAACAAATTATATCGTACATATATTACCCCGTCATCTTTTTTTCCTTCTAAAGGAAATAACGATTTTTTTAGCTAAAGGAAATTACGTATAACTATGGTTACTGCTGATTGGCCAACGCAGTTGCCAGGAGGAAGCTCCTTTGACCAATGAGAAACCTCTTACCGCCCCTACCTCTTGCCACGCCCCTACCTCTTGCCACGCCCCTACCTCTTGCCACGCCCATTACTCCAAGCTGCAGCTACCGTGTCTCTGGTAATGCAGGGCGGGATGTCAGTCAGTCAATTTTACAATTTCACCCCCATTTCCTTTGAATAGCCTACATCTATTTTGCACAAAATGTCCACATTGGAACTGCACTTATTAATCACATGGCCATTTCTCTATAAAATGATGCAGTCTTTCTGTTGGATCTATGTGTAACTTTTTTGTTAACTGATTAGGCTACTTTTTTTTTTAATTCTGAAAAATCCCTCTCACTTAACAAACAGTTGATTTGCATATTGTAGCCTAACTGTCTGATCTTGCGGTACAACGGTAAACTCATACTATAGTGCCCTGAGGGCCTGAACTACACCTACCGAAACCTTCTGAACGAACACACACACACACACAGACAGACACAGAGAGAGAGAGAGAGAGAGAGAGAGAGAGAGAGAGAGAGAGAGAGAGAGAGAGAGAGAGAGAGAGAGAGAGAGAGAGAGAGAGAGAGAGAGAGAGAGAGAGAGAGAGAGAGAGAGTTTCTTCCTGCAGCAGAAACACGTTTCCCGACAAAAGCGGAAACCTTTATATAATGAGTTTCATTCTCCTCATTTGTGTTGCTTTCGGTGTTTAAGTGTTCAAAGTTAGATTAGAATTAGAGCTGAAAATAGAGTGGTTTTTGCCTAAGGGTTCTTGTAAACACATTAAAACACCACAACAATATTCTACTCTTTGATTTTCTGGATTGCATGCTAGAGTTAGAAACCATGGGTAGGCCTACCTGCAGTCAAACAGCGCAGTATCGAGCAGACAGACAGGTAGACAGACAGACGTGCAGAGACACTCCTCGTATTGCAACACTTTCAGTAACTGACCGGTCGCATGGCCGAGTGTTTATTTAAGAGCTGTTTGCTCAGGGGAGTCTCACTAGATCCAGATATGTATTTGACCTCATTATGGTCTGTCTTTGTGGGTGCAGGTGAGATTGCAACTACATAATTTCACAATCCACTATTTACTATTGATTAGCGTTAAACGGAAGTTGCATTGGTTTTTTCTTCCCTATTGTGACGTATATCCGAGTGAAATGGCTTCACGAACAAGAACAAATGTGTGAATTAAGTTAAGTTTTCAGCACAAATTCGTCCTCAAAGAGATTTTGTTATTAAAACCCAAAGCTGTTGTCCCATAAATATGTAGTTAAAGCCAAATGGTCTCTTATTCAAACAAAGGCGTGGCTTGACTCTTGAGTGGGCGGAGCTTATTTCTGCCGCGAGCGCTCTATTGTGGTATTATGAATAAGAGAGAGACTAAGTGTATTACCTGCATCTGAAATGGTATTCATTCTTCAGGTTGATGTCCATAATATCCATTATAAAAAAAAATCAGTTTGAATGTCCACCGAGGAAAGAGATATCTTCCTTAAGACAGCGCTAAACAACTTCCTTGTTTACAACCAGTCACTCATAAAGACTGTGTTTTCCGCCATCTAGTGGTTTAATCACGTAACTGTCACGGAAGTCGAAATTACAATCAATAACGGACCCTTTCTCAATACCAAATACAGCATATAAAATAATATTTATTGAACAATAATATTTAAATCAACAACAAAGGCCATTATAAAAGACAATAGGAAATAAACACGCAAACAACTCAGCCAAACGTACAAAAGCAGGCGCTCTACACAATAACAAGACAAGTTAGAATCAGGTCACGAGAAACCCTTAAAGGCACAATATGTAATTTTTCGTTGCTTATTTGAAACAAAGGCGTGGCTTGACTCTTGAGTGGGCGGAGCTTATATTCTGCCGCGAGCGCTTCTGCTTCTTCCGCTCATGCGTGTGTGTGTGTAACGCAGCGCTGTTTGATCATATCACACACATGTGAGTGTGTTAAAGTGATGTTATAATGCTACTATGAGACACTTGTTCACACTGCAGTGAGCGAGATCAAGAACAGCAGATTTACACAATAAGACAGGGTTGCCAACTCTCACACATTTGGCGTGACACACACGCTTTGAGGATCTATCTCACGCTCTCACGCTGCCCAACTTAATCTCACGCTTTTGATATTAAACAAAGCTTTTAAATTTGTTTAAGTTTTTAATGCGAAATTCAAACAATAAATAGCGTTTTGGCGCTAATGCGGCATAATGTTAAAGCCAGAGGTGTTGAAAAACGGAGTTGCAACATGCAAAAACACCTTTTTCAACACCTCTGGCTTTAACATTATGCCACATTAGCGCCAAAACGCTATTTATTGTTTGAATTTTGCATTAAAACTGCATTAAAAATGCATCTCCTGGCGGCGTTCATGAAGTGCTCAATACTTCTAGCGCTGTGTCAGTGTATTTGAATGGCTTACGCGGATACACAACAGTTTCACTATACAGATGTTTGCAGCAAGGTTTGGTAAACAGTACAGCATAGTGTGCATTGATTATTAAGTCAACCATATTTACACGATTGTTTTATTATGGAGAGTGATAGAGATGCGACATTGTTAACATTAATGTTATTATTATTTAGCCCTCAGGTATTCCTTACTAACTGCTCACACTCACTGATGGTCATATGTGACCATACACTGTAACTATTTATCAATTAAATAATATTTATTGAATATTTTGAGATCTTTTGGTACTAAATATCATTTGTCCAATACTTATTGTCAATTAATGACCACTTAAAATATTTTTCTTCTAATATTTTTCTTATTTATATTACAATTAATGTGGTAATTAAGGTTAAAATAGAGAATTCAAATTCAAAGAGGCAAACTAGAGTCATTTTGTGGCTAAAAAAATAATAATGTTAATTCATAATGCCATTAGGTGCCTTTATTGCTCTTTAATAAATATACATGTATCTAGTTGCTCAAAAAAGTATTGCAGTTTTGCATTTTAATAAATATTTAGATATGATCAAACACTATTATCTATATTATCTATAGATATTATCTATATAAACGACCTCCCTGCAGTGTGTTTGGACGTTGACTTAATCATGTACGCCGATGACACGGTTATCTTCACTTCTGGGGGAAACGAGCTGGAGGTTGCTGACAAATTATCAAAAGAAATGCAAAAAGTTGCACAATGGTTACATACGTCTTGTTTGACTTTAAACGTTGAAAAAACGGTCTCTATGTTTTTTTTTTCAAATAGGCGTAAATTACAAATAACTCAAGAAATTCAAGTAAATGGACAAACAGTTAAAAATGTAAATGAAACAAAATATTTAGGTCTAATAATTGATTCGAACCTTGGTTTTAAAAGTCACATAAAAAATCTTAGTAATAAATTGAAATTTAATTTGATGAACTATAAACATATAAGAAATTCATTAACTACGGATGCCTCAAATATATATCTCAGCACTACACTGTAAACCCGGATAAGTTAAAATAACTCAAAAAAAATTGAGGAAACTTATTACCTCAAAACTTTTAAGTTAATTGTTTTAAACTGTTTAAGTTTTGTCAACTTAATTCTATCTGTGGTCTGAGGAAGCGTACTCCCAGAGTGCATTGCGGCATGAATAAATTAATTGCTTCATTTTTACTATGTTTGGCTTTATTTTACCATTTGTCTTTTGTCAGTATATCCCCAATAATGACAGCAAATAAACTGGTAAAGGTCTTATTAATAATAAATTAATTAATTAAAATTAAAAAATCCTTGTTACCATTGTTGTGTTTTGCTGAATGTTGAAGTCTGTGTGTGACTCACACATGGTCAATTGCTGATGTCACCCCAATTAAAAGGTTATTCCATAAATATTAGCAAGACATGTTTAAAATATCATTATCTGACATGAAATATAATTGTATTATATACAATATATAACATTTATTTATGTATTACTTCCCTTCCTTTGAAATCAGATAACTGTGATTTCTTGCTGCAATGCTGCATTAATAAAGGAAGAAAAAAACAATAATATGAATGGAGTTCCAAGTGCCCAACCAAAGGGAACACTAATCACAATTATGGTGAGGAAATTAGTGAAAAGTTTATTAAAAATTGCCATGCCTCAAAAACACTTTGCCCGCCCACTTTTTTGGGGGGGTTTGGCAAAATGATACTCAAACCAGTTAAGTAGTGTTAACTTAGGTTTTCTAAGTAACAAAGGCACAGCATGCAAATAGTTCAGATTACTAAAAAATTTTAAGTAACTTCAACAAATTATTGGACATTAAGTACAGTTTACTAAAAAATCTTAGTAATAAGAACTGTTGGTTTTACAGTGTATGATTGTTCCACATCTTCTGTATTGCATGTCCAGTTGGTCTCAGGCATGTAAAACATCGTTAAAATTACTTCAATCATTGTATAAAAGAGCCATAAAAATTCATGATAAGAAGCCTCGCCAGTACCTTTAAAGTACAAAGTAAATATAACATCTTGAGTTTTGAAAATCGTATTAAATATAATCAAATTTCTGCTTTATTTAAAATGATCCATAACACTGTTGCTCCCCCATTGAGGAGAGTGCAGAGTTACAACATGTAGGACCACATATGGTCAACAATCCTTCTTTTATAAAGCAGAGAATCTTTGGAATATTCTTCCAAACAAAATTATTTCGTGCACAAATTATAGTACATTAACACGCCTGACCAAACAGTGGTTATTATTAAAGCAAATTTGTATGCATTGAATTGACTATTATATGAATGATGGATATTCTGAGTGAGTGAGTGATAGATTCCTGAAGTGGAGTTTGTTTTTATGATGTGAGAGAAGTAATGATTTGATGTATTATTCTGTATATGTTTTATGAACTTCTGTACGTAGGGCCTATAACATCTACCTGTACAGGGACTGCGGGTGGAAATTAGCATTTTTTGCTATAACCTGGCACATGACATCTCTTCTTTTTAGACTAATGTTTTATCTGTGCATTGTCCCTGATCAAATAAATAAATTCAAAATTTTTAATGATACTTATTAAAGAGATAATGAATGCGAGCACATATAATTTGACCCAAGAAACGTTTAAAATAGTGCTGAGACAAACACGTTTTTCCTTATATGTACAGTAGGCTATATACTACATATGAATTGATACCGAATCAAGATCGAAATCTATATTGACCCATGCACACCGGAATTAATTGGATGGTGGTGGTTTGCTATTGGTGGATCTCATGTGAGTGACAGGTTGCCCCGCCCTCCTCATCAGAGAAGAGGGAGAAATTATTTTAATTAAATATTATGAGTCACATGATTTAAAAAAATAATGACAAGCACAGATAAGTAATTTATAATAAACTGCAATATTGCATTTAAAAAAAAACGGTCAATTTTTATTTCATGGTAAGGCATATTTGAATATAAAAGAGATTACAATAAAATAAAACATGTGTCAGTTTATATTTCAAGATAAATATTTTGATCTTAAACATCATGAGATGAAAGTCTTCCATTGGTGTGTGTGTGTAATCCCAGAGTTCTCAATCACAGCCAGCATCTGTTGATGTGGTTAAAAACACTCAGATTAAGAGAGGTTTCACTGATGCTTCATCATGAACATTCAGCCGCTTCTGTGTTCTCACTAATCCTCATCACTAATGTGATCCTCTGGGAAGCAAGACAAATGGGGAAAAAGTGTCTTTTTTCACTGTCACACTAAATTATTATACAATAATTATTCAACAAGTGTGAAAGAGACAAAGAAAGTGAGCCTGTATTACCTCAAAAACCATTTACAGTAAAAAAAAAATAATAATAATAATAAAGGTTCTTGGGCAGAATTTTTTTTCTGTAAATACTATAATTATATATTTATGATGAATAATTTAGCAGCCGCTTTCTCCAGTGACAAGTGTAAAAAGACAGAACATAATTATATTATATTAATTCAGAAATGTCGAGAAAAGAGAATAACTACATTCCCGTCATGTTTTCTTAACCACACAATAATATATCATTCATGCTAAAACTATTCAAACGTATATAAAAAAAGATTTGACTTGCAAATGAGTTGTTTCTAGACAGCCCTCCTCCCACGCTGGTTGGTCGCGCCAGGCCTCATTAGCATACAGTGGGCGTGCCCGCAGCGTATCGGTCAGATGAATGAGAAGAGAGCGTCAGTCGCGCTTCGGGCAGCGAGTGAGAAGTCAAGCCGCTCTCCGGCGCTCAGAATGCGGCTGCGACTGTGAACTCATCCCGCTCCCGTTCCCTGTGACGCCAACACTGAACGGGAAACATGTGGAACACTAAAAGAGGAACCTGCCTTCGCAGCAAAGGAGAGTTATGGGTAAGTTTCTTACTCTCATGCAAAACTGAATTATCATGACATCAAATTCTCTTAATAATATCTTGTTTAATGTTTTTAATAATATCTTAAACCCGAGATTTTTATATACCGTAATCCATCCTAATACTTTGAGTCAAAGTCTAATAAATATGTGGATTTTATATATATATATATATATATATATATATATATAGTATATAAAATCAGACAAGTAATATCTGTTTATTTAAATATATATTTAAAAAAAATATATATATACATATATATACACAGAAATTACTTATGTGAGCATAACGTAATATTTTTTAGTTATTTATTTAGTTTGCTTGTTCATTGTAATCCCTTTTTTTTTAATAATCATAGATTCTGTCAAAAAACATTAGTTAAAAACAAATATATTAAACTGAGAGAAAGATCCAAATCCATCCTAACACTTATATTAATTCTATATGTATATAAATCAAAGTCTACTAAGTATTTTGATGGATTCTATAATAATTTTGCATTTTGTATTTATACTATACATAATATATAGTAAATAGTACATTTCTGAAGCATTGTACACAACTTGAAATTATGTTATCTTGTATGTTATAATATTTTTTCATATCAGTAAGAATTGATTCATATTAAGTCCAACCATCTCCACATCACACACTTAAGTGTTCAACTGCTTCATCTGCATTGCTGTCTTCATTATTTGTATGCATACTTTCCATTTGATTTTAAAGTATGATGCTTTTTTACTTCTAGTTCTGCTGCGTCCAAACTAATCGGTTTTGTTGTTTATTTTTAGGGTTTGTTCATTCTCCTCTTGTACACCAGTCCTCTCTCCTGCTCTTCAAATTTCAGTCACCTCATCTATAAGATAAAGGAAGGATTACCTAAAGGGACACTCATAGGGGCTATCAGTGCGGACTTAAACTTGGATCTTTCCGGTGATCCCCCTCGCTCGTTTAATCTGGAGCTAAAGACGGCCGGTGAGCAGTACGTGAGTCTGAACAACACGACGGGAGAGCTGTTCACATCCGCCGTGGAGATCGACAGAGAGACTCTGTGCGCTGAGACCCACGAGGGCCAGGGCTGCGCGATCTTCCTGGACGTGCTAATCCTTCCTCAGCAGTACTTTCAGCTGGTCAAGATTAAAATCGTGATCGAGGATGTGAACGACAACCGCCCGCATTTCCCCGTCAATGAAATCAGGGTGTCTGTGCCAGAGAACGCACCCATTAACGCCCGCTTCGCCGTGGAGCAGTCAGCAGTGGATCCCGACATCGGGATTCACAGTGTTCAGACGTACTGGCTTGTGAACGACTATGGGGTTTTCACATTAGACGTGGAGGAGAACGAAGGAGGAGAGTTGACTCCCTTCCTCATCATTACCGAGTATCTTGATAGGGAGACACAAGCGGAGTACGTGACTGACATAATAGCCGAGGACGGAGGTTCTCCACCGCTTTTGGGCATGGCCACTCTAAGGATTATCATCACGGACGTTAACGACAATTGCCCCAAGTTTACAGACTCACAATTGAACGTGACTCTTTATGGAAATGCCACTAAGGGCAAGCAGTTGGCTCGTCTACAAGCCTACGACCCAGACGAGGGTGCCAACGCCTTGATCACGTATTCCTTCAGCGAACGGGTCAGCCAAGAAAGCAGAAACCTGTTTCATTTGGATACAATCACAGGGGTTCTTAAGCTAGCGGGGAAGATAGACAACAACACCGGGAAGCTGTACAAACTCATCATACTGGCCAATGGGCCGACGTGTATCCCAGAGGTTGCGACGGTTACCGTTCACGTTATCAGACAGCTCTCCGGGCCTCCGGCGGTTATACTGCGCTACATTGCGTCTGAGAAGGACGGGATTGTCAGTATAAGCGAATCAGAGCCACCGTTTTCACCAATTGCTTTTTTTACCATCAAAAACACTGAGCCGCAACAAAAGATAGAGTGTTTTTTAGAAGGGACCGGTCCATTTCGGCTTGTACCGTATGAGCGCTTCAAAAACGAGTACCTTCTTGAGACCACCGAACTACTGGATTATGAGCAGCAGCAGGATTATGAGATTGTCGTGGTGGTCCGTAATGCTCATGGATTAGTGGTCAACACCATAGTGAAGGTCCACGTGTTGGACGTTAACGACAACGCTCCGGTTTTCAAACAGTCCTTCATTGAGATCACAGTGGAGGAGAACAACCCACCGAACACGTTCCTCGCTCAGCTTCAGGCGACCGACGCGGACAGTGAAAGCAGAGGTCAGGTTTATTACCTACTCGGTGCCGACGCTCCCACCATTTTTGACTTGGATAGGTCAAGCGGGGTTCTGACGGTGTCCACTTCTCTTGATCGCGAGGAAAAGGAGACGTACCGCTTCATGGTGCGTGCCGTAGACCGCGGGACGCCAAGGAAGGAGTCGATCGCAACTGTGATTATAACCGTGCGGGATCGCAATGACAACAGCCCTCGGTTTATCAACAAGGACTTTACGTTCTTCGTGCCGGAGAACTTTCCTGGGTTTGGGGAAATCGGCGTGCTTACGGTCACGGATGCGGATGCTGAGGAGAACGGCTGGGTGGCTTTGTCAATCCTCAATGGGAGCGATATCTTTGTAATTGACACCGGACGAGGTGCGTTGCGGGCCAAGACCCCTCTGGATCGGGAGCAGCAGGGGACGTACTATGTGTGGGTTGAGGCTATCGATGGAGGCGAACCTGCTCTTTCTTGCATCACGATGGTGACCGTTCTTCTCCTAGACGTCAACGACAACCCTCCAACGGTTCTCTTTCCCCAGTCCAACCAGTCGTACATGCTGGTGCTTCCCAACACGCTTCCGGGAACGTCTATAACGGAGGTCTACGCGGTGGACCGGGACACGGGAATGAATGCTGTTATTGCTTACAGCATCATCAAGAGAACCGACGGGGAACCGGGCTCTTTTGACATCGACCCATACACGGGAAACATCACCTTGAGGAAAACCCTGAACAACCGAGGCCTCTATAGTTTGTGGGTCAAAGTCAGGGATCACGGTCAGCCGGAGCTCTACTCTACTGTGCTAGTCAACCTGTTTGTGAATGAGACGGTCAGCAATGAGACCCTCATTCAGAGCTTGTTGCCTAGAGGGGTAGATATCGACCACGGTGAGGGTCCCCCGGTTAAGGAAGGGAGGGAAGGCGAGCGAGTGCCAAATCCGTGCCGCGAGTTGCAAGTGGTATTACTTGCCCTGACGACCACCTGCCTCGGACTGTTTCTGACCGTCGTGTCATTGGTGACTTACATTTGCTGTAAGAAAAGAAAGCCGAAAAAGAAGAGGTTAGACATTGAGATTCCTTTAAAACTCAACCATGAAATGGTGGACAAGAACCCAATGGAGATTTCAAACATTTGACACTTTGCCTGCTCAGCAAAATATGGAAGCTTGTTTCCGTCACGGAAAAAAACTATTAAAGGGATAGTTCACCTAAAAATTAAAATTAGCCCATGATTTACTCCCCCTCAAGCCATCCCAGGTGTATATGACATTCTTCTTTAAGACGAACACAATCAGAGTTATATTAAAAAAATGTCCTGGTTTTTCCAAGCTTTATAATGGCAGTGACTTGTTGGGTCATTTTTGAAGTCCATAAAAGTGCATCTATCCATCATATAACTGCTCCACACGGCTCCAGTCGGTTAATAAAGGTATTCTGAAGCGATGCGTTTGTGTAAGAAAAATATCCATATTTAAAACTTTATACAGTAAATTATCTAGCTATTATCGCCTTCCGTATTCAACTTAGAAAAAGTATAGCGCCTGCCGCGCCTCTCGCAGTTCAAAATGCTTACGCTACGTCAGACGAGCGTAACTGGTGTGCAATCGCGTCAGACGTAACGTGAGCATTTTGGACTACAAATTGAACTTTTATTCGTCTGAAAGAAGACTGTCATATACACCTAGGATGACTTTAGGATGAGTAAATCATGGGATAATTTTCATTTTTGGGTGAACTAACCCTTTAAAAATAGAATTGTGACATTTTATCTCTGAGAATTGCGAGATTTCAGAATTGCGATTTATAAATTTGCAATTCTGTGATATAAAGTCAAAATTGCTAGATATAAACTCACAAAGGTGAGATATAGTCAATTATGCGATATAAAGTCAGAATTGCGAGATTTAAAGTCCATTTCTGAGGGATAAAAAGACTTTATATGTAATTCTGACTTAATTTCTTGCAATTACGACTTTATATCTCGTAATTCTGACCTTTTAACTTGCAATTGCAACTTTTTATTGCGCAATTAAGACTATTTCTTGCATTTGCACCTTTATATCTTGCAATTCTGACTTATTTCTCGTAATTCTGATTTATTTCTCACAATATGCAACTTTATATCTCGTAATTCTGACTTTATATCGCATAATTGACTATATCTCACCTTTGTGAGTTTATATCTAGCAATTTTGACTTTTTCTCGCAATTCTGACTTTTTAACTCACAATTTTAACTACCGTATTTTCTGCACTATAAGGCGCACCTTCAATGAATGGCCTATTTTAGAGCTGTTTTCATATATAGGATACTGCAGTCAAACGTTTGCGTTATGCATCCACTAGATGGAGCTGTGCTAAAGGGAATGTCAACAAAACAGTCAGATAAAGTCCAACTTTATTAAGCGTTCTGACAACTCCGTTCACTCCCATGGTAACGTTGTTCAAACGTTGATGTGCATATAAACAATATCTCCCAGACTTGCTAACTTTTCCTTAATTCAGTAAATACGTAGTAAAAGAAACAGTCGGATACCACTAAATCAAACGTTAGTGCATAACTCCACATTGTTCAGTTACGTATAACACGTAAAGCTCACTTTTTCAGTTCATTCCCCGTCCACGAATCCCTCGAATTCTTCTTCTTCAGTGTCCCAATTGAACAGTTGGGCGACTACGGCATCCGACCTGCCCGGCTCCCTCTCATCATTATCCGAAAGCACAGTCCCGGTGTTTACTGACTACGGTAGCTGTAATGCTTCAAGCGGTGCGGCTTTGTTGTTTACCAGTCGTACTGAAACATTTTATTATTATTAAATTGTTTTTATTGGTTTTTCATACTGAAACATTTTGACAAAGCGCCTTGATCCATATATAAGGCGCTCCGGATTATAAGGCGCAGTCGTTTTTTGAAAAAATGAAAGGCTTTTAAGTGCGCCTTATAGTGCTGAAAATATATATTTATATTTTCCGCACTATAATACTTTATATTGCGCAATTCTTTATCTCAGAATTGCGAGATAAAAAGTCGCAATTACCTTATTTATTTTAAATTCTGTGGCGGAAAACAAGCTCCCATAGCAAAAGACTGCTTGTACTGCCCAAATTATATTGTTTACAATGTGTTTTGTGCATCTTAATATCTCTAGTGAATGAAATGTATATATTGTGCATACAGTATGTTTTATAACTATGATGAAATCTACAAATATATATATATATATATATTGACAAGTTCGCTGAAAATATGAAGATTTTGCTCTTTGCATTTGCTGCCCAACATGCTTTTAATGTATCTTACAATGGTTGTGTCAAACTGTCAAACCTCTTTTATATGCCTGTCTTTGAAGCCCGACGCAGCCCAAAGCTGTTCCCGTTCAGATGTAAAGCCCTCATGTTTGTCATCACCCTTCAAACAGAGCTCTCAGTGATTAACAGAGGTTGTGTTTTCTGTAGGATGCTAGGCTGGTGTGCAATGAATCTCCTGAGCCCAAAAATGTCTCGGTTCCTCCAACTGGTTTGTGATGAATTTTTAACGTTTGTGCACTCAACTCAAAACCCTTTTTCAAAGAAGCTAATGCAACATTTCTCCGATCTTGTTTCTCTGATGTGCAAGCATAGAATTCATGAACATTAAAGTGCTTTATTTTCTTATGAACAGCTTGGATATGATGTTCTTTCACTCCAGTGGTATTAGTTGTGATGCAGAAGTAACTGCTCAGTACATTAATCTACTAGAACGCTCTTTTAAGCATCAATACACAGTCAATTTGACAAGATACTGTTCTTGGGAATCGAAATCGTTAGGAGAATTAAAAGAGCGTCTCAGTGTTTGATTTGATCACATCTACATGGTTTACAAGTGCCTCTGTCTTGAAATGTGTACAATGAGCATTGCAGTTTTCTATAGAAGAGATAAAATCCGGAGGGTTATCAAGAAAACATCTTATCGGAAACCTTGTTTACACTGACTAACAAAATTCTTCTGTTGGAGAAAAGCAACGAAAGAGATCTTGAGCGATTATATTGCCTGAAAAAGTCATAAAAACGAAAGAATATCACTTATAATTCCTTTGATGCAACTAGAATTACGCGAGTCTTTTTGTTGTGGTGTGGCTTTTTGCGTCCTGAGTCGCCGGGGTCAGATCGGGAGTGTGTGTTTGGCTTGTCATCGCTCGTGGAACGCCATTCAGCTCTCTCTAAAACAGACATGGCCACACGCCACTTCTATTATTCCTAAAACCAGTTGGGTTTCATTTTTCCCTTTCTCTCTCTGGAACACTCTGAAACACTCACAATGGAAAGCAGTCATTTAAAACCACAAGAAGCCGGAGCACAGATAATGTATCGGGGCTTTGCGGTGCACAGGTTGTGAGTAGGGCCTGTCACCTGGGGTCAGGTTCAGCACTTAAGCTGCTTACTTCACCAGCAACATGTGTTCGGAAACCAGCGTGAGACTGAACATTTTCATCTGCGGGACGAGATCAAGCATCTTATGTAGCACGTTATTGAATTGGTATAAACTGGTTGTGTTTGCAATGCCAAGGTCATGGGTCAATTCCTACAATAGAGGTTTGCTTCAGATAAAAGCATTTGGCAAATGCATAGATGCAAATGCATTGCATTTGTCTTATTTTCCACAAAAAAAAATATCTAAACATTCTTAAATCGAGATGCATTTACTTGAGATGCATCTAAATAAAGCGAGTTTATGCTTAAAACTAGAACAAATATCTGCCACTGGGGTCAGAAGTTTAATCTTTGAATTATGTTGATTTCTCTTACCTTTTTTAAAGACGTACGCAATATAATTAATAGTATAATTTCTTTAATTAATACAGTATTAATTTAAATCATGTAAGGATTATTCAATTCAATTTCAAGGAATTTTACTATTGATTAAATTGTGTAAATCTTAAAAAAAATGACTTTTTTGAGTGCCTATTTGTTCTTGTTTTAAGCTTAATTTTGATGCTTTTTTTCACAAACAGGGTTTAGGCTGAGCAAGGATTAGGCAGTAGTTAAATTAGGACATTTAAGTAACTTTTATAAACATGCCCTAGAAAAAAAAACATGAATGGTGTGCATCTTAAGACAAAACAATGGTACTGACATATTTTAAGATCTGTCAGTGCAAGTTTCTTTCAGTTTAAACAACTCAAACATGCATTTTAGTCTAGGACTATCTTAAGTCTTGTTTGTGAAACCGGGGGAATATCTAGTAATATTGCTTCTCAAGTAAATGTATGTTGATTTAAGAATATTTAGATATTTGTACTGAAAAAAAACTACTTTTGCTGCGTGATTAAAACATGAAATCTTATTTTCTTTTTATTTTTGTTTGTACAGCACAGCATTAAAGCCGTACCTAAGCGAGCGTTCTCATTGGCAGTGATTTAAAGTGATCATTCATTTTTAATGAGAGTTAATGAATTGCGGTGACGAGTGAGCGCATAAAGTTAAACTCTGCTCAACATTGTTGCATCACCAGTGGAGTTTGAAATCAAATCGTTTGCTGATTATTCAAATTAAACTTCCTCAATGCAATATTTAGCTGACTGAATGAGTTATCATATAAGCAGTATAAAGAGCAGTTTAAACAGGTTTGATTATGCCACTTACTTGAAGAACCGTCTAACTTTATCACATGAGCTGTCTTTGCTCCCATTGGCTGTCAGTGCAAAATCTTCAAATTCCTCCTGTAGCCGTCAAACTGCATGAAGCAGGACTAAAAGAAAAAATTATAATTAAAAAAAAAATGTACAGTGAAGAAAATGTGATGCATATGCAAAACACAACATCATGATGCAAGGGTGTTGCTATACATTTGCTAAGGAGTGTGTTATTAGGGGATTATTTTACATTTACATCCATGCATTTAAGCGGACACTTTTATCCAGATCGACTTGCATTGCATTCAAGGTATACAGCTGATCTGCTGATGCATTCCCAGGTAATCAAACCTATATGATCTCAGGAATGCAGTTCAAGTCAAGTCTCTACATGGTTCAGGTTGCACCTTTTTTGCCCATTTTATGCATGCACCAGCACATGCACTATAACAAACATGAAGTTTAATAGCGTTAGAGGTTTGTTCAATGCTGATTCAATAAACATCTCTAAAACACAACTTTAAACAAATCCCTGTGGGGCAGTTTACACACAAAAATAGTGTGCAATAATGTCATATTCTAGTAGTACGCTATAGTATAAATACATATTTTGCCTCTAAAACACATTGCTTTTCAATACATCCACTGTGATGGTGTACGGTCAGGTCACATTTAATCTGAGCTTTCCTCTGTGTTGATTACTCATGTCACTCTATAAGCATGTGTGTATGTTCTCACTCCTCCAGCATACAATCCTCTCCGCTTTCCCACCTGGCCAGACGGATGTGTGCGTCTCTCGGCCCCAGACGGCCCTCGGCATCAGCTCGACAGTGACCAACACAAACAGAACATTAGTCTGGAGACGAACGGCCTGATTGCGTTGATGGAGGACCTGTGAGAGACGCACAACAAACAGCCTCTGATTAATAAAATACACTTTATTCCCTTCCTGCTCCAGCTCTCCCTCTGATTGCTGCTTGAAATATAATGTGCGGCTACCAAAAAAAGGCTGTTCGGATTTAATTCAGGCTCTCGTCCATTGGGCCTATAGTGTTTAAAGTACAATTACGATTATTTTTCTTGTTAAGTTTGCATGCTGATATCATCTTCTCCGATCTTGGCGCTGTGAGCACTTCTCAAACCTGACCAGCATGTTTCTAAAGTGGTTGGTCGCCTTTCAAGACCTTCTTGACACTGTTTACCATTCCACATAACATGATAACCATCTACTTTGAATGGTGATGAATGGTGATTCAAAACGATTCATTTCCTCTGAATCACGTGCACGGCTGCAGAATTTGCTTGTAGATTATGAGGTGCAACGATTCGGCCACAATCCAAAACAGTCACATGTGGAAAGTGGAAATGAGGAACGTTAGCTGACACACGTTTGGAGGGTTGGCAGGGTTGCTAGGTCTGCGCAACAAAACTAGCCCAATGGCCAAACAAAAGTAGCCCAAAATCAGCCCTAAATAGCCTATCAAAACTCAAAAATAAGCCGTTTCCACTGAAATTACCCAGAACAATTTGTCCCAGGAACTCTTTTTCCCCCAGACATGATGCTGTCTGCGTTTCCATCGCGGTCTAAAGTACAGTGAAGATTAGTCAGTGTGACGTAGGACTGTGCGCGATTTTCCAGTTCCCACTGGATTTTGTCAAGTGTTTAAAAGTATCCCAATACGGCGGGAAAACCACAGATTTGGCAACCCTGCGTCACACTGGGGAATCGTGTTCAAGAAGACTGGGAACATTAAGAAAGCCACCCTTTTACATATTTAAACACCTGCGTTTCCCTCTTGCTCATTACTGTCAGTTTGCTTAAATTAACATGTTAAGGTGCAAACACAGGAAATGACATCGCCCTGACCTCATAACTCTCCCAATCCTCCGATGTCTGCTCTGCTTTCCTTGGCTCTGTTGGGTCAGAAACGGGGGAACTACAAACACTTTTGTTATTATTTCATTACATTTCATCTGCTAACGTTTTTATAGGACAGATATGCGATGAGGCTTTTACACATTTTAATTTGAGGATTTGGTGTTGGGATAAGCAGATTTAGATGGGCGTCTCGTTCTGTTGTGTTAAATGTGGCATGAAATGGAAGTTGTGATAGGCTTTTCTTTGTTATTATGCTTCTGGAATGAGAAAAAAAAGTAGGGCGGGGCTTGATTTTGTCTATGCTGAACTGATTGGATGGTGGTGGTTTGCTATTGGTGGATCTCATGTGAGTGACAGGTTGCCCCGCCCTCATCATCAGAGAAGAGCTGCTCTGCAAGAGATAGGGGAAGTTACTCTAGTTCAAGATTATTACTAACCAGATTGACTTTATTTCTTTCATTTCTGTTTTAATGGAATTCGTTTAAAGTCACCATGATGGTGATCAGTGTTTGCTTTAGTTGGGATCTTGACCCTTGACTTTTGTAAAAAAAAAAATATATATATTCCACTCCAATACCAAAAATACATATTTTACAGTCACTGTATGCATTCCACACAATCCAACTTGAAAATAACTTTATAGTTGTAATTATAAACACAGTCTCAATACAAGCATTTTCCAGAACATTCTGGGACAGGTTGCCCCGCCCTCGTCATCATGAAAGAGGGAAGGGAAGTTACTCTGATTCAAGAATAAACGTGCATAAACAGAGAAATAATATATAATAAACACTGCAATATTCCATAGAAAAGCGAGATTTGTCTATTTTGATTTCATGGCGACTTTATGAACAGCACAGAAGGTACCGAGCGTTTGACAGCGTGCCATTCTCTTCCTTTGGAAAGTGCTGGATCTGAAATTACGCTCAATTATTAACCGCGTAGACAGCAAGTAATTACTATCAGTCATGGGCCGGTCCTGTTACCAGATCGGCCTTATAGTTCCTCCAATGCTTTGAATCCAAACAAACGCGGCCGCACAATGCCGCTCGGGATCGGGTTTCTCCGTCACGGACCGTTATGACACCGGATCTGTCTTCATCTTCTCACTCCTGTCTCCGCATTTCAATAATGCATTCAGATATTATTCTCCTCCCCAAAATCTCAGCCTTTGATCTAATAGGTCTATCAGGCCCGTGATGCAATAGAAAATAATCCAATCCAAGCCTTTTGATCCTCGTCCGGATTATGTTGCTGATTTCCTTCCCGTTTCCCACTCTATATCTCAGTATGAGGGAAGATGATGGGCCTGTGAAAGCTCTGCGGGTTCGTTTTAAGACATAATAGCTGTTGTCAAAAACCCCAACGACACAAACAGCATACAGAGCGTGAATCACAAAGCTCGCTTGTTCTGCCTCAGTTTGTTTAGTTAGTCACAAACTTTGTGACCTATTCACTACTGGGAATTGTCTGTTGTTGTAAGAGAAATGAATAGGCACTGTATGTGTAAAGCTGATCACATACACACTGTAGATACAATCATACACATCAGTGTTGGAAAGTAACTTGTTAAACATACTAAATTAACCGTTTTAAAAATAGTGTAACCTGCCCAGGTATATAAAGTCAGAATTGTGAGATATAAAGTCAGAATTGTGTGATATAAAGTCAGAATTGTGAGATATAAAGTCAGAATTGTGAGATATAAAGTCAGAATTGTGAGATATAAAGTCAGAATTGTGAGATATAAAGTCAGAATTGTGAGATATAAAGTCGGAATTGTGAGATATAAAGTCAGAATTGTGAGATATAAAGTCGGAATTTGTGAGATATAAAGTCGGAATTGTGAGATATAAAGTCGGAATTGTGAGATATAAAGTCAGAATTGTGAGATATAAAGTCGGAATTGTGAGATATAAAGTCGGAATTGTGTGATATAAAGTCGAATTTGTGAGATATAAAGTCGGAATTGTGAGATATAAAGTCGGAATTGTGAGATATAAAGTCAGAATTGTGTGATATAAAGTCAGAATTGTGAGATATAAAGTCAGAATTGTGAGATATAAAGTCGAATTGTGAGATATAAAGTCGGAATTGTGTGATATAAAGTCGGAATTTGTGAGATATAAAGTCGGAATTTGTGAGATATAAAGTCGGAATTGTGAGATATAAAGTCAGAATTGTGAGATATAAAGTCAGAATTGTGAGATATAAAGTCAGAATTGTGAGATATAAAGTCGGAATTGTGAGATATAAAGTCGAATTGTGTGATATAAAGTCGAATTTGTGAGATATAAAGTCGGAATTGTGAGATATAAAGTCGAATTGTGTGATATAAAGTGAATTGTGAGATATAAAGTCGGAATTGTGTGATATAAAGTCAGAATTGTGTGATATAAAGTCAGAATTGTGTGATATAAAGTCAGAATTGTGAGATATAAAGTCAGAATTGTGAGATATAAAGTCGGAATTTGTGAGATATAAAGTCGAATTGTGTGATATAAAGTCGAATTTGTGAGATATAAAGTCGGAATTGTGTGATATAAAGTCAGAATTGTGTGATATAAAGTCAGAATTGTGTGATATAAAGTCGAATTTGTGAGATATAAAGTCAGAATTGTGTGATATAAAGTCAGAATTGTGAGATATAAAGTCGAATTGTGTGATATAAAGTCGGAATTGTGTGATATAAAGTCAGAATTGTGTGATATAAAGTCGAATTTGTGAGATATAAAGTCGGAATTGTGTGATATAAAGTCGAATTTGTGAGATATAAAGTCGGAATTGTGTGATATAAAGTCGGAATTGTGTGATATAAAGTCGAATTTGTGAGATATAAAGTCGAATTGTGAGATATAAAGTCAGAATTTGTGAGATATAAAGTCAGAATTGTGTGATATAAAGTCAGAATTGTGTGATATAAAGTCAGAATTTGTGAGATATAAAGTCAGAATTGTGAGATATAAAGTCAGAATTTGTGAGATATAAAGTCGGAATTGTGAGATATAAAGTCAGAATTGTGAGATATAAAGTCGAATTGTGAGATATAAAGTCGGAATTGTGTGATATAAAGTGAATTTGTGAGATATAAAGTCGAATTGTGAGATATAAAGTCGGAATTGTGAGATATAAAGTCAGAATTGTGTGATATAAAGTCAGAATTGTGAGATATAAAGTCAGAATTGTGAGATATAAAGTCAGAATTGTGAGATATAAAGTCAGAATTGTGAGATATAAAGTCAGAATTGTGAGATATAAAGTCAGAATTGTGAGATATAAAGTCGGAATTGTGAGATATAAAGTCGAATTGTGTGATATAAAGTCGGAATTGTGTGATATAAAGTCGAATTTGTGAGATATAAAGGAATTGTGAGATATAAAGTCGGAATTGTGTGATATAGTCGGAATTGTGTGATATAGTCGGAATTGTGTGATATAAAGTCGGAATTTGTGAGATATAAAGTCGAATTGTGTGATATAAAGTCGAATTGTGTGATATAAAGTCGGAATTTGTGAGATATAAAGTCGGAATTGTGAGATATAAAGTCGGAATTGTGAGATATAAAGTCGAATTGTGAGATATAAAGTGAATTGTGAGATATAAAGTCGAATTGTGAGATATAAAGTCAGAATTTGTGAGATATAAAGTCGAATTGTGAGATATAAAGTCGGAATTGTGAGATATAAAGTCGAATTGTGAGATATAAAGTCGGAATTGTGAGATACAAAGTCAGAATTGTGAGATACAAAGTCGGAATTGTGAGATATAAAGTCGGAATTGTGTGATATAAAGTCAGAATTGTGTGATATAAAGTGAATTTGTGAGATATAAAGTCGGAATTGTGTGATATAAAGTCGAATTTGTGAGATATAAAGTCGGAATTGTGTGATATAAAGTCGGAATTGTGTGATATAAAGTCGAATTTGTGAGATATAAAGTCGGAATTGTGAGATATAAAGTCAGAATTTGTGAGATATAAAGTCAGAATTGTGTGATATAAAGTCAGAATTGTGTGATATAAAGTCAGAATTTGTGAGATATAAAGTCAGAATTGTGAGATATAAAGTCAGAATTTGTGAGATATAAAGTCGGAATTGTGAGATATAAAGTCAGAATTGTGAGATATAAAGTCGGAATTGTGAGATATAAAGTCGAATTGTGAGATATAAAGTCGGAATTGTGAGATATAAAGTCAGAATTGTGTGATATAAAGTCAGAATTGTGAGATATAAAGTCAGAATTGTGAGATATAAAGTCAAAATTGTGAGATATAAAGTCAGAATTGTGAGATATAAAGTCAGAATTGTGAGATATAAAGTCAGAATTGTGAGATATAAAGTCGAATTGTGAGATATAAAGTCGGAATTGTGTGATATAAAGTCGGAATTGTGTGATATAAAGTCGAATTTGTGAGATATAAAGTCGAATTGTGAGATATAAAGTCGGAATTGTGTGATATAAAGTCGGAATTGTGTGATATAAAGTGGAATTGTGTGATATAAAGTCGAATTTGTGAGATATAAAGTCGGAATTGTGTGATATAAAGTCAGAATTGTGAGATATAAAGTCGGAATTTGTGAGATATAAAGTCGGAATTGTGAGATATAAAGTCGGAATTGTGAGATATAAAGTCGAATTGTGAGATATAAAGTCGGAATTGTGAGATATAAAGTCGAATTGTGAGATATAAAGTCAGAATTTGTGAGATATAAAGTCGGAATTGTGAGATATAAAGTCGAATTGTGAGATATAAAGTCGGAATTGTGAGATATAAAGTCGGAATTGTGAGATATAAAGTCAGAATTGTGAGATATAAAGTCAGAATTGTGAGATATAAAGTCAGAATTGTGAGATATAAAGTCAGAATTGTGAGATATAAAGTCGGAATTGTGAGATATAAAGTCGGAATTGTGTGATATAAAGTCGAATTTGTGAGATATAAAGTGAATTGTGAGATATAAAGTCGGAATTGTGTGATATAAAGTCGGAATTGTGTGATATAAAGTCAGAATTGTGTGATATAAAGTCAGAATTTGTGAGATATAAAGTCGGAATTGTGTGATATAAAGTCGGAATTTGTGAGATATAAAGTCGGAATTGTGTGATATAAAGTCAGAATTGTGTGATATAAAGTCGGAATTTGTGAGATATAAAGTCGGAATTGTGAGATATAAAGTCAGAATTGTGTGATATAAAGTCAGAATTGTGAGATATAAAGTCAGAATTTGTGAGATATAAAGTCAGAATTGTGAGATATAAAGTCGGAATTGTGAGATATAAAGTCAGAATTGTGTGATATAAAGTCGAATTTGTGAGATATAAAGTGGAATTGTGAGATATAAAGTCGGAATTGTGTGATATAAAGTCGGAATTGTGAGATATAAAGTCGGAATTGTGTGATATAAAGTCGAATTGTGTGATATAAAGTGAATTTGTGAGATATAAAGTCGGAATTGTGAGATATAAAGTCATAATTGTGTGATATAAAGTCGGAATTGTGAGATATAAAGTCGGAATTGTGTGATATAAAGTCGAATTTGTGAGATATAAAGTCGAATTGTGAGATATAAAGTCGGAATTGTGTGATATAAAGTCATAATTGTGTGATATAAAGTCGGAATTGTGAGATATAAAGTCGGAATTGTGTGATATAAAGTCGGAATTTGTGAGATATAAAGTCGGAATTGTGAGATATAAAGTCGAATTGTGTGATATAAAGTCGGAATTGTGTGATATAAAGTCAGAATTGTGTGATATAAAGTCGAATTTGTGAGATATAAAGTCGGAATTGTGTGATATAAAGTCGGAATTGTGTGATATAAAGTCGGAATTGTGTGATATAAAGTCGGAATTTGTGAGATATAAAGTCGGAATTGTGAGATATAAAGTCGGAATTGTGAGATATAAAGTCGGAATTGTGAGATATAAAGTCGAATTGTGAGATATAAAGTCGAATTGTGAGATATAAAGTCAGAATTGTGTGATATAAAGTCGAATTGTGAGATATAAAGTCAGAATTGTGAGATATAAAGTCGGAATTGTGAGATATAAAGTCGGAATTGTGAGATATAAAGTCAGAATTGTGTGATATAAAGTCAGAATTGTGAGATATAAAGTCAGAATTTGTGAGATATAAAGTCAGAATTGTGAGATATAAAGTCGAATTGTGAGATATAAAGTCAGAATTGTGTGATATAAAGTCGGAATTGTGAGATATAAAGTAAGAATTTGTGAGATATAAAGTCAGAATTGTGAGATATAAAGTCGGAATTGTGAGATATAAAGTCAGAATTGTGAGATATAAAGTCAGAATTTGTGAGATATAAAGTCAGAATTGTGAGATATAAAGTCAGAATTGTGTGATATAAAGTCAGAATTGTGAGATATAAAGTCAGAATTGTGAGATATAAAGTCGGAATTGTGAGATATAAAGTCAGAATTGTGAGATATAAAGTCGGAATTGTGAGATATAAAGTCAGAATTGTGAGATATAAAGTCAGAATTGTGAGATATAAAGTCAGAATTGTGAGATATAAAGTCAGAATTGTGTGATATAAAGTCAGAATTGTGAGATATAAAGTCAGAATTGTGAGATATAAAGTCAGAATTGTGAGATATAAAGTCAGAATTGTGAGATATAAAGTCAGAATTGTGAGATATAAAGTCAGAATTGTGAGATATAAAGTCGGAATTGTGAGATATAAAGTCGAATTGTGAGATATAAAGTCAGAATTGTGAGATATAAAGTCGGAATTGTGAGATATAAAGTCAGAATTGTGAGATATAAAGTCAGAATTGTGAGATATAAAGTCGGAATTGTGAGATATAAAGTCAGAATTGTGAGATATAAAGTCGGAATTGTGAGATATAAAGTCAGAATTGTGAGATATAAAGTCAGAATTTGTGAGATATAAAGTCAGAATTGTGAGATATAAAGTCAGAATTGTGAGATATAAAGTCAGAATTGTGAGATATAAAGTCGGAATTGTGAGATATAAAGTCAGAATTGTGAGATATAAAGTCAGAATTGTGAGATATAAAGTCAGAATTGTGAGATATAAAGTCGGAATTGTGAGATATAAAGTCAGAATTGTGAGATATAAAGTCGGAATTGTGAGATATAAAGTCAGAATTGTGAGATATAAAGTCAGAATTGTGAGATATAAAGTCGGAATTGTGAGATATAAAGTCAGAATTGTGAGATATAAAGTCGGAATTGTGAGATATAAAGTCAGAATTGTGAGATATAAAGTCGGAATTGTGAGATATAAAGTCAGAATTGTGAGATATAAAGTCGGAATTGTGAGATATAAAGTCAGAATTGTGAGATATAAAGTCGGAATTGTGAGATATAAAGTCAGAATTGTGTGATATAAAGTCGGAATTGTGAGATATAAAGTCAGAATTGTGAGATATAAAGTCAGAATTGTGAGATATAAAGTCGGAATTGTGAGATATAAAGTCAGAATTGTGAGATATAAAGTCGGAATTGTGAGATATAAAGTCAGAATTGTGAGATATAAAGTCAGAATTGTGAGATATAAAGTCAGAATTGTGTGATATAAAGTCAGAATTGTGAGTTATTAAGTCGGAATTATCTTTTTAAATGTTTTATTCTGTGGCAGAAACAAGCTTCCAAATCTATGTGATCATTGAACATTCAATAAAAAGTAACAATATAACATGACTTGTTACTGATTTTATGAGCAATGCAATTTTGTAACACTTTTGAAAACGGCGTTGAGCTGCGATCACTTTCCTTGTACTGATCGATTACATCCAATACTGATTCATCAACAATAATCATCAGCAAATACTGTATATGCAAATACCTGCACCAAAAGATGTTCTGCTTTTCCCATCAGCCTCTCTGCTTTATAGGCTGTTCATAGCTTCTCATTTACATAGTAATGATGTTTTGTGGATTTCAGACGCATTATTCACCGTTTCATAATGTTTTATTTTTCTCTGAATCTCTCTATAGACGCACATAAATTCACACAGGAGAGAAATTGTCTGGTGTTTAATACGACTGACTGCCATAAAAAAAGCATAAAAACCATAATCAACCTCCTGACAGCATAATGCATATTTGTGAAAGCTCTCTCGTTCTTTAATGCAGACAGCCATAGCATTGGCATAACCTTATTTAATCCACTGCCAGATGATTCTTCAGTGGTCTAGGCCTATATATGCAGATCCGACCCCAGTGTAAACCCCTCTTAAAGGAAAGGAACCCCTGCTGCTTTGACCTATTTCTGTACCTCATTGTTCATATGGCACTCAGATTCTGGCCTTGGAAACACAGTGATGTCATTGTTGTTGCTTTGCTTAAAAAGGAATGATTTTTAGTTATGTACCGTCAATGTCGGAGAGAAACCTTGCATCTCCATTTTTAGTAAAAAAAAATGTTATTTGTATTTTTTCCACAAATCATTACTATTGGTCACTCTTTTATGGAAGCTTGTTTCCTCCAGAGAGAGAAAAAAGGTAATTCTGACTTTTTTTCTCAGAATTGCGTGATATCAAGTCGGAAGTGAGAGATATAAAGTTGGAATTGAGAGATATAAAGTCGGAATTGCAAGATATAAAGTCAGAATTTTGAGAAATAAAGTCGGAATTGCAAGATATAAAGTCAGAATTTTGAGAAATAAAGTTGGAAATGCAAGATATAAAGTCAGAATTATGAGTAATAAAGTCAGAATTGTGTGATATAAAGTCAGAATTGTGTGATATAAAGTCGGAATTGTGAGATATAAAGTCAGAATTGTGAGATATAAAGTCGGAATTGTGAGATATAAAGTCAGAATTGTGTGATATAAAGTCGGAATTGTGAGATATAAAGTCAGAATTGTGAGATATAAAGTCAGAATTGTGTGATATAAAGTCGAATTGTGAGATATAAAGTCAGAATTGTGAGATATAAAGTCAGAATTGTAAGATATAAAGTCAGAATTGTGTGATATAAAGTCGGAATTGTGAGATATAAAGTCAGAATTGTGTGATGTAAAGTCGAATTGTGAGATATAAAGTCAGAATTGTGTGATATAAAGTCGGAATTGTGAGATATAAAGTCAGAATTGTGGGATATAAAGTCGGAATTGTGAGATATAAAGTCGGAATTGTGAGATATAAAGTCGGAATTGTGAGATATAAAGTCGGAATTGTGAGATATAAAGTCGGAATTGTGGATATAAAGTCGGTATTGTGTTATATAAAGTCGGAATTGTGAGATATAAAGTCGGAATTGTGAGATATAAAGTCAGAATTGTGAGATATAAAGTCGGAATTGTTAGATATAAAGAAGGAATTGAGATATTAAGTCGGAATTGCGAGATATTAAGTCGGAATTGCGAGATATTAAGTCGGAATTGCGAGATATTAAGTCGGAATTGTGAGATATAAAGTCAGAATTGTGAGATATAAAGTCGGAATTGTGAGATATAAAGTCAGAATTGTGAGATATAAAGTCAGAATTGTGAGATATAAAGTCGGAATTGTGAGATATAAAGTCAGAATTGTGAGATATAAAGTCGAATTGTTAGATATAAAGTCGGAATTGTGAGATATAAAGTCAGAATTGTGAGATATAAAGTCAGAATTGTTAGATATAAAGAAGGAATTGCGAGATATTAAGTCGGAATTGTGAGATATTAAGTCGGAATTGTGAGATATTAAGTCGGAATTGCGAGATATAAAGTCGGAATTGTTAGATATAAAGTCGGAATTGCGAGATATAAAGTCGGAATTGTTAGATATAAAGAAGGAATTGTGAGATATTAAGTCGGAATTGTGAGATATTAAGTCGGAATTGTGAGATATTAAGTCGGAATTGCGAGATATAAAGTCGGAATTAAATCTTTTAAAATGTTTTATTCTGTGGCGGAAACAAGTCTCCATACCTTTAACGTATGTGTGTGGGTTTTGCTACAGTAACCTTGTAACCCCATTGGATCCTCAAGCTGTCAGTCAAACCTCATAACCCCGCCTCTATAATGAATGCCAGTCTGGAGCGTCTCTGCTTGTTTGCAATGCAATGGTAAATAAAGAACTGGTGCTTTAAATCAGTACAGCTTTTTCTTTACTCCAGAAAACGATTTAAAGGCTAATGTTCTAAGACTTCTATGGCGAGTGCATTACTGCAAACATGACTTTAGTTCATTTTTACAAACAGACTTCAAATGGTCATCTGTGTAAACGGGGGAGCGGCTGCAGTTGTGCTACATAAAACTTAATTTGTTTTGCACCGGAACGTTCTTTTAACCCTTTCGCAGTGTCTCTGGATACAGAATCTGCATCTGTTGTTGTGTCTCTGTACGAGAGCTTATGTGGAAAGCAATCAGTGGCTAATGTAAGAGAGATGTGAAGGTACAGCTGTGTTTAAGGGGGTCAGGATGGGTGAATAGAGATTATAGTTCCCCTGAGTGCCAGATTAAGATTATCACTGTGTTTCTGATTCTATTGAAGCAAGGAAATAAACCTTATGGGCTTCAGATATTACTGGGTCAGGACCAGAGGCAGGTTTTAGGCTCAAAGCATCTGTCAGATATGATCTAATACATGTGTACAGACCCTGACAAAAGTCGTGTTGCTTATCTATTTTGTAGAAACACCTGCTATTAACCTGACTTTTAATTCATCAATTGGTGTTAGAAATAGCTCATAAGAAAAGCTAAAACCCCCCCAAATGACGTTTAATGCACTGAAATAAATTAGTTTCACTGAAAAAAGATTTATCATTTAATCAAGACAGAAAGGTCAAATTTTGGCAAGACAAAAGTTTTGTCGCCTATACAGAAATTGAAAAAATTTACTGCAAAAACAAAAATATGTCAGCAAATTAAGTAGTGGTGCTGTGAGATCCAAATTTGTATGACTTCCATGAGCTTGAAGGACTGCATCCATGCGGTTTGGCAAGGATTCATACAATTTATTGATGAAGTCATCAGGAATAGCAAAGAAAGCAGTCTTGCATGCCTCCCAGAGTTCATCAATATTCTTTGGTTTGGTCTTCCATGCTTCCTCTTTCATCCCACCCCACATATGCTCAATGATGTTCATGTCTGGTGACTGGGCTGGCCAATCCTGGAGCATCTTGATCTTCTCTGCCTTGAGAAACTTTGATGTGGAGATGGAAGAATGCGATGGAGCACCATCCTGCTGCAGAATTTGGCCTCTTTTATGGTTGGGAATATAAGAGGTAGCTAAGATTTCTTGGTATTTTAGATTATTGATGTTGCCTTCCACCCTGCAGATCTCTCGCACACCCCCATACCGGATGTAACCCCAGACCATGATTTTTCCGCCACCAAACTTCACTGTTTTCTGGGTGAATCTCGGATCCATGCGGGCTCCTATATTTTCGGCGACTGTGGTGTAATTCAACAGAAGATTCATTTGAAAAATCCATCTTCTGCCACTTTTCCAGCGTCCATACTTTTAGCAGGCTGTGGGCTTTGGCAAATGCCACACGGTTTTCAATTGTCTTTTGTTTAGTGCTGGCTTCTGGGCACTGATCCGACCATGGAGGCCATTTGAGACAGAATCCGACAAACTGTTCTGGTTGACACAGGGACTTCAGGTGAGCAGGTCTCGTGGAGCTGCAGTGGAAAATGGGCTGGCCTTGGATTTTCGAGCCAGCAAACGGTCCTCTCGAGCAGTTGTCTTGCGGGGTCTGCCTGACCTGGGTTTGTCATAAACGTCTCCAGTCTCTTCAAATCTTTTTTTTATCCTCTGTACTTGACGCTGAGACACTTTGAAGGTGTCTGCCACATCAGCAGTGGATCTGGTCTTCAGCCTCTTGATAATCTTTAGTCTCAGGGTGAATCTTAGGCATGTTTGCAGAGGTCTAGTTGCAGTTGATGTGAAGGTCTAGTCTCCTGGGGTTCTTTTATACACACCTGAGATCTAATTGATCCATTATTAGTCACAGGTGAAGCTCATATGACAAGGCGACAACACTTATGTCTTTGCAAAAATTCACTCAATGGGCTTTACCAAGCTGTGAATATTAGAATATTTTTTGACTGTTTCATTTTGCACTGAAACATTATTACAAAAGCTGTTGGGATTAAAATGAGCCATTTCTTGTAAAGAGCCAGAAATCTTGATAAGAAATATATTTCAGTTCAATTTGTACACAAGCGACAAAACTTTTGTCAGGGACTGTAGAGACAGTTGCATAGCTTTATGAATTCTTAAAATATCGGCACTGCTATCACAGGTCACAAAAAGCTAAAGGTGGAAATATTAAAAACGTAAAAACTTAACCTTAAAATTTCTGTACTCATTTATAAAGGGGATCATCCAAAGACTAAAGTCATTCAGATTTAAAAGTATTCTTAATTTTTCTCTTTGCATTATGATTACTTTTCCTCCTTTGGCTGCACAGTCAGAATGAGGTAATAATGTATGGCTGAGGGGTTTGAGAGCAGGTGCTGGAAGATCTGCAGATCAGTGATCAGGAAACACACGTCAACATCACACAGATCTCTACCGCGTCAGAAGAGATGAACGAGAGCGCTACAAACTCTCACACACAAACACATGCAAGTGTGCATTTGAATAAATCATAAACTAGCAAACATACAGATAAATGCACATCCAACAACATTTTCAAATAAAAAACAAAAAAAAATTTGATTTACCATTTAAATCATTTTTTAATTATTTAGATTTTTTATATATATATAAATAATAAAATAATAAATAAATAAATATTAAAATGTAATTAAATACGATTTATTATAGTAGCCACTAATATATATAACAGTAATATAATGATAAAATAATAATAATAATAATATAAAACAATTTATATATGAAATTATATTATATACAAAATGACAAATTATAAAAAAAATTTTAATTGTATATAACTACAAAAAACTATAAATCTAAATAAAAATGAAAACATTACTGATATTAAAAATAAACAATAAAATATATTAAAATCCAATGAAATACTATTTCATTACTATATATTATTTTTGTTCTATTTTATAAAAGTATATATACAAATATTTATTCATACAATTATATAAAAATTATGTTATATATGAAATAATTAGAATAATATAGTAGTATTATAACTTAATTAATATTTAAATAAAAATAAAAACTACTTTTACAAAAAATATCCAATAATATATGTATGTAATAAATATAAATAAATATTATAAAATTATAAATAAAAACTACTTTTTCTACAATTAAAAATAAACAATAAAAACAATTACATGAGTATATATTAAAATGCAATTAAATACTATTTTGTCATTATATATTAATTATATATATAAATAATTAAATATATAAAATAATTTGTATAATATAATTGTATTATAACTAAATTATTTATATATATTTTACACACACACACACACACACACACATATATATATATATATATATATATATATATATATATATATATATATAATAATTATTATTATTCATTTTTTTACAGTACAGTATGTCTTCAAAGGCATTACTGAATAGCTGTAATTTGTCAGATGAAGAATCTCCTGATGTGTTAACGCTCGTGACTCCATTGGTGACCCATGTTAGAAAAACAGGCTGTATCGCATCTTTGCGGTATAAAAAACAATCTCTGATTCTACTTTGGCAAGAGAATTATGATGCTTTTTTTTTTTATAAAGGTCCATTGTCATATTTGTGAGATGCACTCATTAAGGATCTGATTAATGAGGGTTGGAGCATGAAGTGCAGAAGCGGTGCCAAGACTCATCTGATGTTTGACAGAAGAAAGAATCTGTGTTATGTGAATTTTGCTCATTTGCGGATCATGTTTCAAGCCGTTTCGTAACATCTAAAAGGCCGTGTTGATGCAGGAAAGAGGAAGCTCAGAGCAGGCTAAATGAGATTCCCATAAACAGCTCTGGTTTTAATTAAATATATCTCTGCTGGCGTCCTGACAGAAGCTTCACATCGACTGGAAAGCCTCCACCAGCATCTTCCTTTGGCTCTATTAACATTCCTGATGAAAGTTTGATGTAGTACAGAGGCACAAATCGTCCTCTCATTTCATACTGTCCCCTTCCATCCTGGTCGCTCTGTCTCCGAGTCTCATTCGATTAGGGTTTCACTCCAAAACAGAAGCCAGATATTCTCTCAAAGGCTGGAAGAAAATTTGCTCCTTGCGAAATGGACGCATGAACCAATTTTGATTTAATATCCAGCATCAATGACCTCCAGTTTCAGCCGCAGCCAGCAGCTCGCTGGGCAACCCATGCACAAAACTGAAGCGCTCTTCCTCAATCTGGAAAACTCTAATCTGATTGGCTCGCTTTGAGGAACGACAGGTTTAGTTTATCAGCCTAGAAACTGTGATGTTCAGCTCATTTAGATGGACGCAGGTACACAAGATATCCATGAGAGGAACTGTACATTGAGGTCCACACATTTTTTTACACAGTGTGTGTGTGTGTGTGTGTGTGTGTGTGTGTGTGTGTGTGTGTGTGTGCATGTTTTTGTGAAATATCAGGCTACAAATGTGTATAATGACATGTGTATAATGACACAGGTATTACAAAAGAGGGTGAAATATGAGGACGTTCCCCATGTCCTCACTTTTCAAAATGCTTATAAATCACACAGGATGAGGTTTTTCACAGAAAGTAAACTGTGCAGTCTCCTGTGATGTGTGTGTGTGTGTGTGTGTGTGTGGCAGGGCAGTGTGTGTGTGTGTGTGTGTGTGTGTGTGTGTGTGTGTGTGTGTGTGCGATGGGTAGGTTTAGGGGCAGGTGCGTGTGTGTGCGTGTGCGTGTGTGTGTGTGTGTGTGTGTGCGTGTGTGTGTGTGTGTGTGTGTGTGTGTGTGATGGGTAGGTTTAGGGGCAGTGTAGGGGGATAGAAAATACGGTTTGTACAGTATAAAATGCATTACGCCTATGGAATGTCCCCACATTTCACAAAAACAAACAAGTGTGAGTGTGTGTGTGTGTGTGTGTGTGTGTGTGTGTGTGTGTGTGAGTGTGAGTGTGAGTGTGTGTGTGTGTGTGTGTGTGTGTGTGTGTGTGTGTGTGTGTGTGTGTGTGTGAGAGTGTGTGTGAGTGAGTGTGTGTGTGTGTGTGTGTGTGTGTGTGTGTGTGTGTGTGTGTGTGTGTGTGTGTGTGTGTGTGTGTGTGTGAGTGTGTGTTTGTGTGTGTGTGTGTGTGTGTGTGTGAGAGAGTGAGTGAGTGAGTGAGTGTGTGTGAGTGGTGGTGAGTGTGTGTGCGTGAGTGGTGGTGGTGAGTGGTGAGTGAGTGGTGAGTGAGTGAGTGGTGAGTGGTGAGTGAGTGAGTGAGTGAGTGGTGAGTGAGTGAGTGAGTGAGTGGGTGGTGAGTGAGTGAGTGGTGGTGGTGAGTGGTGAGTGAGGAGTGAGTGTGTGAGTGAGTGGTGAGTGAGTGAGTGAGTGAGTGAGTGAGTGAGTGAGTGAGTGAGTGAGTGAGTGAGTGAGTGAGTGAGTGAGTGTGTGAGTGAGTGGTGAGTGAGTGAGTGAGTGAGTGAGTGAGTGAGTGAGTGGTGAGTGAGTGAGTGAGTGGTGAGTGAGTGAGTGTGTGAGTGTGTGAGTGAGTGAGTGAGTGAGTGAGTGTGTGAGTGAGTGAGTGTGTGAGTGAGTGAGTGTGTGAGTGAGTGGTGAGTGAGTGGTGGAGTGAGTGAGTGAGTGAGTGAGTGAGTGAGTGAGTGAGTGAGTGAGTGAGTGAGTGAGGAGTGAGTGAGTGAGTGAGTGAGTGAGTGAGTGAGTGTCTGAGTGAGGAGTGAGTGAGTGTGTGTGAGTGAGTGAGTGTGAGTGTGTGAGTGTGTGAGTGAGTGAGTGAGTGAGTGAGTGTGTGAGTGTGTGAGTGAGGAGTGAGTGAGTGAGTGAGTGAGTGAGTGAGTGAGTGAGTGTGTGAGTGTGTGAGTGAGTGAGTGAGTGAGTGTGTGTGAGTGAGTGAGTGAGTGTGTGAGTGTGAGTGAGTGAGTGAGTGAGTGAGTGAGTGAGTGAGTGAGTGAGTGTGTGAGTGAGTGAGTGAGTGAGTGAGTGAGTGAGTGAGTGCTATTTTAAAATCCCGTTGGGAAAGTGAATGGAAAAAATACTGCAGCATTGAAAAAAGGGGGCGGGGACTATTGCACTATTATTATGGCTTGCTTAATACTTGATTCTGATTGGTTCACAGATGTTCCATATTTTTAACAGCATGACCAGGTTTTTTGACATTCCTAATACTGTAATAATTTAAATATCTAATAATGTGAATGTCACATGCACACAAAACCTTATTCAGCCATGCTTAAATCAAACAGTTCTCAAAAAATCTGTGTGCACGATGTTTCAAGAGTTGCAGCAGAACCACTGATCCGCTCTTCAGAAACACAGGAGCAGCTCTTCCTCTCTCAAACATCACAGCAGAGCTTAGCTCACGATGAAGCTGACCTCATGTTCTTTATTCATCTGAAGTACAGAGTCAGATCTATAACTAATAGCTCGTTATGCGAGGGCGCTTTCTCTCTCGCAGTTCTGAGAGCATTTGATATGAGAAATTATTAAAAATGCATAACATATAGTGCTGGTCAGTAATCGGACTGCATAAAACAAGAGCGTACAGAGAGCATTGAAAGTGAGCTTCATCTGTTACTGCCAATAAAAATACAGTTCTGTTCTATCCATGCAATGCATGTTTGAATCGCTTTCCTTGCCTTGCTTGAGTAAATCATTCGACTGGTTTATTTGTTTGGTTGCATGTCGCTCAGTCAGGTTTTGTGTTCTAATAGCACTTTTCCCGTCATGTTTGAATTGTTTTCAGAGTGGTGGGTGTGGCCTTCTATTGGCTGGTCACCTTGGCGACGGAGAGGCGGGCGGAGCTGAGAATGCAGAAGCATTAGGCTGATGGAGTCCATCACTCTGACAGCAGATTCTGCTCTTATATCGAAGCACGGCGTTAGTGGCGACAGACAGGCTGTCAGTCCTCCAGAGCGGAGCACTCGGAGAACAGCTGAATGACACAAGCATGAGGGTTTAGTGCACTATATAAATCCTGCTTTTGTAATAATGTGAAGTACTGCAATTTGAGTCAGACAGAGTCTTAAATGCACTTATGGGGAGTCGGAAAAAAAACCTCACAAATATGAAACAGCTCAGTTAATGGGGTTTAACAAGTCGAGCAATGCTTTACTCATACACCGACCACCTTCCTAATATTGTTGGTCACACTTTTGCTGCCAAAACAGCCCTGACCCGTCAAGGCATGGACTCTACTCGACTCCTGAAGGTGTGCTGTGGTATCTGGCACCAAGATGTTAGCAGCAGATCCTTTTAGTCCTGTAAGTTGAGAGGTGAGGTCACTTGTTTGTTCAGCACATCCCACAGATGCTCGATTGGATTGAGATCTGGGGAATTTGGAGGCCAAGTCAACACCTCAAACTCGTGGTTGTGCTCCTCAAACCATTCCTGAAGCATTTGTGCTTTGTGTCAGGAGCATTATCCTGCGGGAAGAGCCACAGCCACCAGGGAATACCGTTTCCATGAAAGGCTGTACATGGTCTGCAACAATGCTTAGGTAGGTGGGACGTGTCAAAGGAACATCCACATGGATGGCAGGCCCAAGGTTTCCCAGCACTGTTCCTTCCTTGGAGCACTTTTGATAGATCCTGACCACTGCAGACCGGGAACACCCCACAAGAGCTGCAGTTTTGGAGATGCTCTGACCCAGTCGTCTAGCCATCACAATCTGGCCCTTGTCAAACTCGCTCAAATCCTTACGCTTGCCCATTTTTCCTGCTTCTAACACATCAACTTTGAGGACAAAATGTTCACTTGCTGACGAATATATCCCACCCACTAACAGGAGCCGTGAGGAAGAGATCATCAGTGTTATTCACTTCACCTGTCAGTGGTCATAATGTTATGCCTTATTGGTGTACTTTGATAACACTACATAATAAACTTCTGGTGTTGTTTAGTCCACAAAAAAAATTAAATTGTGGACTTGATTCGAAAAAGTCGTAAAAAGTACAGTCACACCTGTGTTGATCGCTGTCAGAAATGGCCCCAATAGGAAATATGCAAAAAAATCTGAAAATACACTCGCTCACTCACTCGCTCACACACTCACACACTCACACACACACACACACTCACTCACACACACACTCACTCAAACGCTCACTCACTCACTCGCTCACACACTCACTCACACTACACACACACACACGCAACACACTATGAACTGGTGGTGCTTTAAAAAATGGCAAACTTTAGACAAAACACTCAAATAAGAGGTTAAAAACCAGGTTGATAAAGCATACCTGTTAATTTTTGTTTCTTTTTCTTAATTTTGATCAACAAAAATGTCCTCTGTGTTCAGGTTTGACTGTAGTCAAATTAATACAAAAACTGACACTTCAAATCATCATTTCAAACAAAACCAATATCTAAACCTTGACAAAGAGCAGTCTTTGAGAATATCTAAATATAAATCCAAATCCACAGCTTAATAAAAATAATTATTTATTACAAAAAAAAAGCGTTTTATATAAGCTATATATGAATCTAGTGGCATTGCATTAGCTTTTCTTATTTTACTCATCTGCTTTCAAAAAATCGGGTTTTAAAGGCATTGTCCCTATTTTAACATGAAATACTGCTTTAATTCAAAAATAATTTAAAAAGAAAGGTTTTTTTGCATTAATTTCAATGGGGAAAAATGAAATTCTCTTTATTATTTAACAAATATATAGCACTTTGATTTATATATGTGTGTTTTTGTTTGTTTGTTTTTTAATAATGTATAAATTACATTTCAGGTGTTCAGTCAGTTTTGACCATGAGGGTTAATGAGCCATTTTCACATTAAGCACTGGATGAATCAATCCTCGTACCTAAACCGTCCCATTTACCAACACTCGACACACTTCCTTCGAAGGACGCAGCCTCTGAATTTGGACACAATGTAAAAATCTTTATACCCTTACTGCCCCTATTCATTTCCAAGTTATGTAATTTGACACAGGCAAAAAGTTCTGAGCGGTGATATCAAACTTTCCACTTTTCCTCGTCTGGCACTCAGAACCAGTGAGCGGGTCTAAATGAGACGGGCCTTATACGGTCACAGCGAGCGCGGTGACTTCAGATCGCATTAGTGACCCGCGCCGTGAACGGACTCCTCGTTAATTCCGGCCACTGAGGCGTTTCGGCCAGCTGTCACGACCCGCACTCTCTCAAGGAAGCGTCTGATTGGCTGGAGATGAACAGCCGAAACGCTCCATCACTCCTCTTATGAGCTCCGGTTTGGCCACATCACACCGGCTTCTGAAAAACTGGGAAAGCCTTAAAAGGAGGAAAACACCTCCTGCTGTCCAGCGTTTACAGTGATACATCATCACACACTTATGCGATATTAGTTTGTCTAATTGAGTAAAATCCTTCATAATAGTGTTTTCTTTTTATTTACACTTTTAACATTAAAACAAAGATTGCAAAAGGTGTTTTTTCCAAAAGTATTTCATTCTTTCTACTTCAGATTTTTACATTTCATTCAATGTGTTTCTTGCCATTTTGTTTGTAATTCTTTATGAAATTCTCTATCAAAGTGAAAATTGTTTCCTAGCTTTTTTTCCCCAAGTAAATCCTACTCCAAATTACGGAAGCCCTGAACGGCAAAGTAAAAAAAAAAAAAAATCTGTAAAAAAAAAAAAAATCTAGAATTTCGAGTTTAAAGTTGAAATATTTCGAGATTAAAGTCGAAATATTTTGAGATTAAAGTCGAAATATTTTGAGATTAAAGTCGAAATATTTTGAGAATAAAGTCGAAATATTTTGAGAATAAAGTCGAAATATTTTGAGAATAAAGTCGAAATGTTTCGAGATTAAAGTCGAAATGTTTCGAGATTAAAGTCGAAATGTTTCGAGATTAAAGTCGAAATGTTTCGAGAATAAAGTCGTTATATATTTTTAGTAGGCCTAGCTAAAGAACTGCGCTGGTGAAGAACTGGTCCAAACTTTATGTGGCACGCTTGACTGCACGATAAGATTAAACGACGGTCTCTGATCGGATTCTCACGAAATGTGATGTGGTTGAAAGTGTATTTCACCAATAATGACCCGAAAGTCATGCAACATATTTTATTGAGACAGTAAAGAATAGAGATGGTTGTCCTAGAAGGATCCGTTCGATGGTGGGACTGAAAACGAATTGCTATGGAGCAGATGCAGATCTTTCTTCGACGAGATGCTATGGCAATAACTGCATTATTCATATAAATATGGAAATACCCCAAGATG
Organism: Gobiocypris rarus; assembly: GCA_023029165.1. Classification (NCBI taxonomy): domain Eukaryota; kingdom Metazoa; phylum Chordata; class Actinopteri; order Cypriniformes; family Gobionidae; genus Gobiocypris; species Gobiocypris rarus. The sequence goes on along the minus strand of CM040931.1, from coordinate 2,684,648 downwards.
GCTTGAAAAATACACATAAACCATATATGATCACATCGTGTGTTAACTGTCCTCATGTTTCAGTCAAAATGTTCTGCTTTTTATTCAAAATAGCAGGATGATCCCCCCGCCCCCCTGCTCTCAGGACATATAGCCTATTAATGTAGGCTATAAAATAATATTGATAAAAGGGTTTATTTAATCATATTCACAATCACAGCAGTTTAGGCCTATAATCATTCATTTTGAGCCTCGCTTTAGGCGCTAGTTTGAAAACATTTCTACTTAAATCTCAAACATTTCAACTTTAATCTAAATATTTCGACTTTATTCTCGATATATTTTGACTTTAATCTGAAATGTTTCGACTTTAATCTCGAAATTTTTCGACTTTAATCTCGAAATATTTCGACTTCATTCTCAAATATTTCACTTTATTCTCGAAATATTTTGACTTTATTCTCGAAATATTTCGACTTTATTCTCGAAATATTTCACTTTAATCTCAAATTCTAGATTTTTTTTTTTTACATATATATATATTTTTTTTTACTTTGTGGTTCAGGGCTTCCGTACCAAATGGATCCGGTTAATTAAATAAAAATATTGGTATCACTTACAACAAGGATCCAATTGGATAACATTAGTTAACCTGAAAAATACTTCTAAAGCAATTATTATTTCATGTTAATTTCAGCATTTGTTAAAATCTGTTGTTATTATTTAATACACCTGAATTAACATGAATTAACAATGAACAAACTCAAAGATTAATACATGTTAGTTAATGCATTAAATAACCCTATACTAACGGGAACTTAAAGTGTTATTGAAATATCCAAGCGAGTGTAAAAGATCTAGTGCATCCGGAAAGTATTCACAGCGCTTCACTTTTTCCACATTTTATGATGTTACAGCCTTATTCCAAAATTTATTAAATTCATTATTTTCCTCAAAATTCAACAAACAATACCCCATAATGACAACATGAAAGAAGTGATTGAAATTGAAACATAAAACTATGGAAGCTTGTGTCCGCCACAGAAATTTAACATCGCACAATTCCGACTTTATATCCGACTTTATATATCTCGCAATTCCCGGACTTATATCCCGCTATTCTAACTTTATATCTCACAATTCCGACTTTATATCTCACAATTCTGACTTTATATCACACAATTCTGACTTTATATCTCACAATTCTGACTTTATATCTCACAATTCTGACTTTATATCTCACAATTCTGACTTTATATCTCACAATTCTGACTTTATATCTCACAATTCTGACTTTATATCTCACAATTCTGACTTTATATCACACAATTCTGACTTTATATCACACAATTCTGACTTTATATCTCACAATTCTGACTTTATATCTCACAATTCTGACTTTATATCACACAATTCTGACTTTATATCACACAATTCTGACTTTATATCACACAATTCTGACTTTATATCACACAATTCTGACTTTATATCACACAATTCTGACTTTATATCTCACAATTCTGACTTTATATCACACAATTCTGACTTTATATCTCACAATTCCGACTTTATATCTCACAATTCTGACTTTATATCTCACAATTCTGACTTTATATCTCACAATTCTGACTTTATATCTCACAATTCCGACTTTATATCTCACAATTCTGACTTTATATCTCACAATTCTGACTTTATATCTCACAATTCTGACTTTATATCTCACAATTCTGACTTTATATCTCACAATTCTGACTTTATATCTCACAATTCTGACTTTATATCTCACAATTCTGACTTTATATCTCACAATTCCGACTTTATATCTCACAATTCTGACTTTATATCTCACAATTCCGACTTTATATCTCACAATTCTGACTTTATATCTCACAATTCCGACTTTATATCTCACAATTCCGACTTTATATCTCACAATTCCGACTTTATAATTCACAATTCCGACTTTATATCTTGCAGTTCTGAGGGGAAAAAAGTCTGAATTTGCAGGATGTAAACTCAAAACTGGGAGATAAAAAGTCACATTTTATTCTGTGACAGAAACAAGCTTCCATGTAAAACAAATCCAAATACGTGTGTGATTTCTGTTATTCTAAATCCCCCCAAACAGTTCGGAGAACAATGCAGTTTCACTTGCATAAACGGATTCGCTAGTACGTATAAAAAGACATGTTATGTGAGATATTAATAATGTTATGTGATATTATATAACTTGCAAGAGGAGTTTGTATGAACTTATGAGAAGCGCTCGTGACCTCAGGGTAATAGAAATAATCCCTGTCATTCTCTCTCTCTCTCTCTCTGAAGACTGTCCCAAAACACTGCGTACTAAACCCACAGAGGAAAAGCCAAATTATAGACTGAAGTCTCCACACACAGCGCTGATAAACCTCCAGATCCATACAACAGCACAGTTACATTCCTGGAAATGAAAAACTAATCCTTAAAGAGATCCCATCAGAAACTATTTAGAAACATGGACACAATATAAGCCAGAATGTTCTTTTTTCTTCATAATACGTAGTGCACATGAATCCGCTCTAGGTCAATAAGCCAGAACACTGAACGATAAAAGACGGCATTGTGTAAACGTGTTCGACGCACGTTCATGTGACAAGTGTCCATGGATGGGTTTCTGTTTCTGCACTTACAGTGAAATATCATTGGTCCAAAACCAACCTAACACACATGATCAATCTGATTGGCTGAAACACATTCATTGTAAAGACATCATGTTTGTTTTGGACACTGTGTAATGTAATATTTACAGTAGAGTACAGTAGAGTCCAGAAGGGATGTCCAGAGACCCTACAAGTTTGATTAAACCATCAAAATATGAGGGAAGAACAAAACACTAAACGTAGTTAAGGTATTTATCTGACAAAAGCAATTCCGACTTTACACCTCGCATTTGTGTCTTTACACCTCGCAATTCCGACTTTACACCTTGCATTTCCGACTTTACACCTTGCATTTCCGACTTTACACCCTGCATTTCCGACTTTACACCTCGCAATTCCGACTTTACACCTTGCATTTCTGACTTTACACCTTGCATTTCCGACTTTACACCTTGCAATTCTGACTTTACACCTTGCATTTCCGACTTTACACCTTGCAATTCTGACTTTACACCTTGCATTTCCGACTTTATACCTTGCAATTCTGACTTTACACCTTGCATTTCCGACTTTACACCTTGCATTTCCGACTTTACACCTTGCAATTCTGACTTTACACCTCGCATTTCCGACTTTACACCTTGCATTTCCGACTTTACACCTTGCATTTCCGACTTTACACCTCGCAATTCCGACTTTACACCTCGCATTTCTGACTTTACACCTTGCATTTCCAACTTTACACCTCGCAATTCCGACTTTACACCTTGCAATTCTGACTTTACACCTCGCATTTCCGACTTTACACCTCGCAATTCCGACTTTACACCTTGCATTTCTGACTTTATACCTTGCATTTCCGACTTTACACTCGCAATTCTGACTTTACACCTTGCATTTCCAACTTTACACCTCGCAATTCCGACTTTACACCTCGCAATTCCGACTTTACACCTCGCAATTCCGACTTTACACCTCGCAATTCCGACTTTACACCTTGCATTTCCGACTTTATACCTTGCAATTCTGACTTTACACCTCGCAATTCCGACTTTACACCTTGCAATTCTGACTTTACACCTTGCATTTCCGACTTTATACCTTGCATTTCCAACTTTACACCTCGCAATTCCGACTTTACACCTTGCAATTCTGACTTTACACCTTGCATTTCCGACTTTACACCGCAATTCCGACTTTACACCTTGCAATTCTGACTTTACACCTTGCATTTCCGACTTTATACCTTGCAATTCTGACTTTGCACCTCGCAATTCCGACTTTACACCTTGCATTTCCGACTTTACACCTTGCAATTCTGACTTTACACCACGCAATTCCGACTTTACACCTCGCACTCCGACTTTACACCTCGCAATTCCGACTTTACACCTAGCATTTCTGACTTTACACCTAGCATTTCTGACTTTACACCTCGCAATTCCGACTTTACACCTCGCAATTCCGACTTTACACCTCGCAATTCCGACTTTACACCTCGCATTTCTGACTTTACACCTCGCAATTCCGACTTTACACCTCGCATTTCTGACTTTACACCTCGCAATTCCGACTTTACACCTCGCAATTCCGACTTTACACCTCGCATTTCTGACTTTACACCTCGCAATTCCGACTTTACACCTCGCAATTCCGACTTTACACCTCTCAATATCGACCTTACACCTCGCATTTCTGACTTTACACCTTGCAATTCCGACTTTACACCTCGCATTTCCGACTTTACACCTCGCAATTCCGACCTTACACCTCGCAATTCCGACTTTACACCTCGCATTTCTGACTTTGCACCTCGCATTTCTGACTTTACACCTCGCAATTCCGACTTTACACCTCTCAATATCGACCTTACACCTCCCAATTCTGACTTTATATCAAACAATTCCCGCAGATTCATTTGATTGATTTTTTTATTTGCAACTCAAAAGTAACTGAGTAAGTAATTTAACAATTTTTAATGGGAATCTTTTAAATCTTTTTGGTGTGATTCCTAAAATGTTTTTACTTCAGTATTAATTGCAACCAAATGCATGTGAAAACTGAAGTCTATTCACAGCGAATGGGAAATGTTTCACACAATGTTTCCCCAGATCCTTTTCTTCTGAGAGAGTAGATTATTCATTTACATTGCATATTATCAGAGCATGTCAAAAACATGTCAGACTTTCTGAATAAAATATATAGACATCTTGCCATTAGATGTTGGCAAGACTTCATGTTCAATTCTCATATTGGACTGAATCCAACAGTCTGGCCGGATCAACAAGATATTTAATAGTTTTTATACACTTTTGCGATGTTTCACACACAGAGATGAAAGTAGTTATGAATCCATCAATAATATGCCACTTTGGAAGGTGTGCTTTCTAGTGACATTTTTCAAAAACCACATGATGAATGATTATGATAATTATAGGGCGGCACTCTGTGCAGAGCAACTGTTTTCAACACTGAAAAAGATCATAAATGTTTCTTGAGAATCCTCATCTGAGAGTGATTAGTGAAGGATCATGTGACACTGAAGACTGGAGTAATGATGATAAATTCAGCTTTGATCACAGGAATAAATCACACTGCACTATATATTCACACAGAGAACAGCCAATCTACACTGGAGGAATATTACACTGATACTGGAGTTATGATCAGATAATGAACAGAAGCACTATATATTCACACAGAGAACAGCTGATCTACACTGGAGGAATATTACACTGATACTGGAGTTATGATCAGATAATGAACAGAAGCACTATATATTCACACAGTGAACAGCTGATCTACACTGGAGGAATATTACACTGATACTGGAGTTATGATCAGATAATGAACAGAAGCACTATATATTCACACAGAGAACAGCTGATCTACACTGGAGGAATATTACACTGATACTGGAGTTATGATCAGATAATGAACAGAAGCACTATATATTCACACAGAGAACAGCTGATCAACACTGGAGGAATATTACACTGATACTGGAGTTATGATCAGATAATGAACAGAAGCACTATATATTCACACAGAGAACAGCCGATCTACACTGGAGGATTATTACACTGATACTGGAGTTATGATCAGATAATGAACAGAAGCACTATATATTCACACAGAGAACAGCTGATCTACACTGAGGAATATTACACTGATACTGGAGTTATGATCAGATAATGAACAGAAGCACTATATATTCACACAGAGAACAGCTGATCTACACTGAGGAATATTACACTGATACTGGAGTTATGATCAGATTAATGAACAGAAGCACTATATATATTCCACACGAGAACAGCTGATCTACACTGAGAATATTACACTGATACTGGAGTTATGATCAGATAATAAACAGAAGCACTATATATTCACACAGAGAACAGCCGATCTACACTGAGGAATATTACACTGATACTGGAGTTATGATCAGATAATGAACAGAAGCACTATATATTCACACAGAGAACAGCTGATCTACACTGAGGAATATTACACTGATACTGGAGTTATGATCAGATAATGAACAGAAGCACTATATATTCACACAGAGAACAGCTGATCTACACTGGAGAATATTACACTGATACTGGAGTTATGATCAGATAATGAACAGAAGCACTATATATTCACACAGAGAACAGCTGATCTACACTGAGGAATATTACACTGATACTGGAGTTATGATCAGATAATGAACAGAAGCACTATATATTCACACAGAGAACAGCTGATCTACACTGAGGAATATTACACTTATACTGGAGTTATGATCAGATAATGAACAGAAGCACTATATATATTCACACAGAGAACAGCTGATCTACACTGGAGGAATATTACACTGATACTGGAGTTATGATCAGATAATGAACAGAAGCACTATATATTCACACAGAGAACAGCTGATCTACACTGGAGGAATATTACACTGATACTGGAGTTATGATCAGATAATGAACAGAAGCACTATATATTCACACAGAGAACAGCTGATCTACACTGGAGGAATATTACACTGCTTTACTGGATTTTTGATCAAATAAATGCAGCCTTAGTGAACAGAAGAGACTTTTCAAAACATTAAAAAATCATAAATATTATATACACCGATCAGGCATAACATTATGACCGATGAAGTGAATAACACTGATGATCTCTTCATCACGGCTCCTGTTAGTGGGTGGGATATATTCGGCAGCAAGTGAACATTTTGTCCTTAAAGTTGATGTGTTAGAAGCAGGAAAAATGGGCAAGCGTAAGGATTTGAGCGAGTTTGACAAGGGCCAGATTGTGATGGCTAGACGACTGGGTCAGAGCATCTCCAAAACTGCAGCTCTTGTGGGGTGTTCCCGGTCTGCAGTGGTCAGGATCTATCAAAAGTGCTCCAAGGAAGGAACAGTGGAGAACCGGCCACAGGGTCATGGGCGGCCCAGGCTCATTGATGCACGTGTGGAGCGAAGGCTGGCCCGTGTGGTCGATCAAACAGGCGAGCTACTGGAGCTCAAACTGCTCAAGAAGTTAATGCTGGTTCTGATAGAAAGGGGTCAGAATACACAGAGCATCGCAGTTTGTTGCGTATGGGGCGGCATAGCCGCTGACCAGTCAGGGTGCCCATGTTGACCCCTGACCCCGCCGAAAGCACCAACAGTGGGCCGTGAGCATCAGAACTGGACCACGGAGCAATGGAAGAAGGTGGCCTGGTCTGATGATCACGTGTTCTTTTACATCACGTGGATGGCCGGGTGTGTGTGCATGGCTTACCTGGGGAACACATGGCCCCAGGATGCACTATGGGAAGAAGGCGAGCCGGCGGAGGTGATGCTTTGGGCAATGTTCTGCTGGGAAACCTTGGGTCCTGCCGTCCATGTGGATGTTCCTTTGACACGTCCCACCTACCTAAGCATTGTTGCAGATCATGTACAGCCTTTCATGGAAACGGTATTCCCTGGTGGCTGTGGCTCTTCCCGCAGGATAATGCTCCTGACACAAAGCACAAATGCTTCAGGAATGGTTTGAGAAGTACAACAACGAGTTTGAGGTGTTGACTTGAACTCCAAATTCCCCAGATCTCAATCCAATCGAGCATCTGTGGGATGTGCTGAACAAACAAGTGGCCTCACCTCGCAACTTACAGCACTTAAAGGATCTGCTGCTAACATCTTATATAGTGGAGTCCATGCCTCGACGGGTCACGCAGCAAAAGGGGGACCAGCACAATATTAGGTCATAATGCTATGCCTGATCGGTGTATGTAATTCAGGTTGTGTATCAATCATATATTCACCTCATCTCTTGTGGTTAGGCCTCATTTACAAGAAAAACCAGCCAGCACAGGTGAGCTGGACAAACACACGTATTCAAGCGGTTAAATCTCTGACCGAAACCACCACGCGATCAGCGGCCTGGTCACTGTGGAAAAAGCCCTTCCTCTGATGCGTCATTGTTACAATCCAACCACACGTGGTTCAGGAGCAATGACCTCGTGTTCCATCCAGCAACAACATATTTACACTCACATCCTCTCTAGTGTGCAGGACACCTTACAAATCACACACGGCGCGACATGTTTGCACGGCGCTGGGATTTACAGCCGTGGCAGATGAAAGGCTGTTTATAAAGCGGAGAGTTCTGGCTCTGAAATCTGATCGGAGCAGAGACACGTTTGTTGTAAAACACCTGTGACCGCACTTCAAATGTAGCTCAGAATGGAATACTAGTGCACTTCTTGCACACTGCATGCTCCTTATACTTTAAAACAAATAGTATGCATTATAGTTGAAACTATAGTTGTTGCATGCAGACACATTTGGATAAAAGCATTTGCTAAATGAATAAATGTATATTTGGTAATTTATGAATCTTAATGTTCATTCATGCATTTGGTAGATGCTTTTATCCATTGCATTCAAGCTTTACAGTTCATCAGTTCATGCATTCCCTGGGAATCGAACCCATGACCTTGCCGTTGAATCAATGCATGCCATTTTTAATGTTTACCAATGCATTTTTTTAAATTAAAAGTTGTATGTGTTAACATCAGTTAATGCACCAATAACTAACATACACAAACAATGAACATGAGCTAACATTCACAGAGATTATTACTCATGTTTATGTTAATGCATGAGACTTTAGTCATCACATGGTTACTTTTTTTGGTTACAATGTTACATTTGTGTCAAAATGTTTTAACTTTGGCAGCCCAATCAAATAATGAGTCAAGAAAAATATGATAAAAATCATTAATCGACACCAGAAATGTACAGTATTGGCCAAAAGTGATGTTCATCCTAACTTTTCAGCATTTATTCAAATATTACTACAAAGATTTTGTAATCACATTGCGTAGTTGTGCGTGGATTGTTTTATTTGTGATGATAATGCAATGAAACATGCCAAATTGTGCAACATAATTTGTATCCAGGCCGTCATACAAAGACATCATGAACACATGCAATTTAATATGCATTAAAATAAAACTATTTGCCATTTTTTGCCAAATAATTTTGTCAGATTAACCTGAACCCAGTTTAGTTCTGTTTTCCCCTCATATTTAAAAGAAAAAACATTTCCCTCACATTGTGATGGTTTAATCGCAACTTATAGGGTCATTAAAAACAAACATCACTTTAAATTAAAGTACAGTTTTGTGTTAACACACATCCTGCATACTAAATAAAAAGTATGGTGTTATAACAGAATATAGTAATGAACTCTATGACTTCACAGATGAACTGTAATCTGTTACTTTATAAAATCAATAAGGCACTTAAAGCGAGCCGCGCAGCGAAGCTGTTTGCACACAGAGCACGTGAGAGATGCTTTGCTCTCATTATAGTTACAGTCTCCATGCGAGGGAAGAACATTTCCTCATTAATGTCACAGTAACAGGTGGTGCTGATTAAGATCTGCACACATTCACTCACTGCAATTAACACACGGCGCACTGCACAAATAGATTCATCAAAAACACTAGCGTTGCGCTTTATAAGGCATTGAACCTCAGTTTGACCTTGTCTGTAGGGCTTTAAACACTCTCTGAGATCTACAAATCACTCTCACATTAAACTCAGACTTACAACAATAATAAAAATAAAACTCACCAGAGTCTGTGTGTGATGTTCAGCTGGAAATACCAGACCAACTTCAAGATGAAGACAGAAATGTCTGACGGTGTTGATAGAGAACTGAATAAAAAAGTGCATATTTAAAATCTCTTTATTAATGTTTTCTGTAGAAAGACAAACATAAATAGTGAAGAAAGCCCAGATATTAATGTCACAGATGAATATTCACTGTTTTGTAGATGAGGGTAAAATGACGTTCACCTGAGATTTGGAGCCAGTTTTCAGGGGTGTAAAAATGACTCTAGAAAGGTGGCAGCATTATTATTTTATTTCCACACAAAGATTGGCAGATCTATTAGTGAAATCTGTTGACTTTAGCAATCTTTGCTGCATTATATGCCAACAGTGACCGTTCAAAAATGGGAAAAAAGCACTTCTTGTGTTATTTGCCCCAAGTTTGCATGCCTGTAACTCAAGAAGTATTACAGATATCTTAATATCCTTTTAGATTCTGTTTTTTAACAAACTTTTATTTTGGTATCTCCATTTTAAAGGCTCTCGATGGTTCAGTCCCAGAGATATGGAGATCTTAATGCGGCTCTGTGAGTAAATTGGTAAAAATGGCTAGAAAGGTGGCAGCATCATTATTTTATTTTCACACAGAGATTTGCAGATCTATTAGTGAAATCTGTTGACTTTAGCTATCTTTGCTGCATTATATGCCAACGGTGACCGTTCAAAAATGGGAAAAAAGTCCCAGAGTGCTCAGAGATATGGAGATCTTAATGCGGATCCGGTTTTTTTTACCGTTACACTGCATAGCCGATTTCTCTTAAACATTGTTGGAAACATTTGGGATAATGTAAGAACACAAGTCAACCAAATATATAACACTGTTTTAATGGTTTTGTTTTAGAAATCTTAATCCTTTAAATCAAAACATGGGAACAAATTTGTAAATCTTCACCTCAATTGAATTAAATGAGGGAACAGAAAATATTTATGATTTTTATCAATGTTAAAAACATTTATGTTGTTGTGAAAACGGTGATACATTTTGACTTTCAGGACTCTTTGATGAACAGAACAGCATTTATTTGAAATAGAATGTGTTTTTGCTGAAGAACAGTATTCATGTATTGATTTTTTATCTATATCGAGTGCTGTAATTTAGATAAAACATGAAAATGGAAATGTTGCCATTTAAAAAAGCAAGCAACTTTCCCATGTCTCATCTCTCTCACGCATCTGAAATCATGATGGTGTTTCAATCTCTTGAACCTGACAGCGATTACTAGACAAATTAAGAGGATCTGAAACATGCACCACTGGCAAACTGCAGATAATGTCAAACAGAAATGCTTTGATCCCCCGAAAGCATGTGTACAAGATTGTTAGATAGCTGGAAAACATGTACACATTACACAAGTGACACGCCACAGTCGTGCAACAATCTGAAACAGTCACTAAAGCATAGAGCCAATTCTGTAAAGATTTAACATTTCAAAACTTAGCATTAAATCTTAGCAATTAAAATGCAAATTTCAAGTTGTCGAGTAATTTGAAATGACAGGCCAAAAGCATATTCGTTCTTAATACACGACCCATGTTTCCAGTCTAAAAGCCGCATGTCAACGGCAGGAAACTCATTCTCAAGATCTTGTTTTGTGAAAACACTCCAACAGCCAATCAAAGCCCAGAAACGCTCGGCAATCTGGTGGGAAATTTCCTCAATGTGCTGAAGCGTCAATCATCTTTAAAGCTGCACCTCGCTTGTAAACAATTTTCGCTCATTTGGTGCATGAAATGATTTTGCAGACGTCAAGCACAAACTCTGCGTCTGGTCTGCACTCATTCTGAATTCTGGTGCGTTTCGTTCATTATGCATGAAGATGATGAATTACAGACCTTGGACTAAATCACAGGCAACAGCGCTGCTAATTACCTTTGTTTGAAAAGGAAATCACACTGGCGAATTAGCCTTGTGTGTTTATATTCATTATAAGTTCATTTGAGACATGGACTCGCAGCGCAATGCCACTTCTGTGTGTCGACTTAAGAAAATACTGTGAAAGAGAAGTTAGTCTGGACCAGTCAACCGGAAACCAGAGAAAGAAATACACAAAAACTACCCAAACACTGCGTCAATACGTCTGACCCGGGATCTGAGTAACACAAAAACCACCCAAACACTGGGTTGTTACGTCTGACCCAGGATCTGAGTAACACAAAAACCACCCAAACACTGGGTTGTTACGTCTGACCCAGGATCTGAGTAACACAAAAACTACCCAAACACTGGGTTGTTACGACTGACCCGGGATCTGAGTAACACATAAACTACTCAAACACTGGGTCGTTACGTCTGACCCAGGATCTGAGTAACACAAAAACTACGCAAACACTGGGTTGTTACGTCTGACCCAGGATCTGAGTAACACAAAAACTACCCAAACACTGGGTTGTTACGACTGACCCGGGATCTGAGTAACACAAAAACTACCCAAACACTGGGTCGTTACGTCTGACCCAGGATCTGAGTAACACAAAAACTACGCAAACACTGGTTTGTTACGACTGACCCGGGATCTGAGTAACACATAAACTACTCAACGCTGGGTTATTCGACTGACCCGGGATCTGAGTAACACAAAACTACCCAAACACTGGGTTGTTACGACTGACCCGGGATCTGAGTAACACAAAACTACACAAACACTGGGTTATTCGTCTGACCCGGGATCTGAGTAACACAAAACCACCCAAACACTGGGTTGTTACGTCTGACCCGGGATCTGAGTAACACAAAACTACCCAAGCGCTGGGTCGTTCGTCTGACCCAGGATCTGAGTAACACAAAACTACGCAAACACTGGTTTGTTACGACTGACCCGGGATCTGAGTAACACATAAACTACTCAAACGCTGGGTTGTTACGACTGACCCGGGATCTGAGTAACACAAAACTACCCAAACACTGGGTTATTACGACTGACCCGGGATCTGAGTAACACAAAAACTACACAAACACTGGGTTATTACGTCTGACCGGGATCTGAGTAACACAAAACCACCCAAACACTGGGTTATTACGTCTGACCCGGGATCTGAGTAACACAAAACTACCCAAACACTGGGTCGTTACGACTGACCGGGATCTGAGTAACACAAAACTACACAAACACTGGGTTGTTACGTCTGACCCGGGATCTGAGTAACACAAAACCACCAAACACTGGGTTGTTACGTCTGACCGGGATCTGAGTAACACAAAACTACCCAAGCGCTGGGTTGTTACGTCTGACCCGGGATCTGAGTAACACAAAAACTACCCAAAGCGGCTGGGTCGTTCGACTGACCGGGATCTGAGTAACACAAAACTACTCAAACACTGGGTTGTTACGTCTGACCCGGGATCTGAGTAACACAAAAACTACCCAAACGCTGGGTCGTTACGTCTGACCCGGGATCTGTGTAACACAAAAACTACCCAAACGCTGGGTTGGTACGTCTGACCCTGGATCTGAGTAACACAAAAACTACCCAAACGCTGGGTCGTTACGTCTGACCCGGGATCTGTGTAACACAAAAACTACCCAAACGCTGGGTTGTTACGTCTGACCCGGGATCTGAGTAACACAAAAACTACCCAAACGCTGGGTGGGTACGTCTGACCCGGGATCTGAGTAACACATAAACTACTCAAACGCTGGGTTGTTACATCTGACCCGGGATCTGGATACACAAAAACTACTCAAACACTGGGTTATGTCTGACCCGGGATCTGGATACACAAAAGCTTCCCAATGTCAACAAAAAAAATCTTATTGTAAAGTGTCACCAAAACCAGACTCAACAAAGTAACTTTTTAATTGTTGCAAAAATGCAGTGTAATCTAATCTAATCTAATCTAATCTAAGCCAGGATAAATTGACATCCTCTCATGCAGGTTCAGAAATCAAGCATCAAGGAGTTTTATCTCTTCTGTCCTGTTTGAAGTCATGGCCTGTCTGAGGTTCACTTTAAACTGACACGCAAACACTTGATGAGGAAAGACGGTTCACAAACAATAACAGCGGCTTATGAAACGAGAAAAGCAAGTACATTTTTTACACGTTTTTGCACATGCAAAAAGTATCAACACATGCATTGAGGAATCATTCAACCACATCAGAAACATAAACAATAATAATAGCGATGCCTCTCTAAACAAACGCTTCTATATCAGCCACTTCCTCATTCCCAGTGTTCTTAAACAACAACTTTTCCAGTGAAACAAGTCTCACACATTTACACGCACCCAAATAATCAGTTTATAATCGGATTGAAAAGCCTTCATGTAAACACCTCAATGATTGGATCGGAAGGGGTTTCGCACACCTGATCAACAGGAGAAAAATTAAGGATTCTTAAAACACCTTGCGCACATGCACAGTGGCGTGAAGTGTGTGTGTTTATAATCGTTTTACGTCATGCGGATTTTTACTCGCAGGTCTAAATATGCTTAAAAGCTCTTCTACAGGAGTGGCCAAAAGTGATGTCCGGAGGGGATTTTTGTTCCTTTCACCGCCATTGTGTTTTCACTTTTTTACGGTAGGGGGCGTTATTACACATCTTCTGAAAGAGTGCAGAATCTCCGGATCAAAACACAAGCGAAGAAGAAGCAGAAACAAGCGATAGAAGGCAAATGATCATGATCATCAAACATTAAACAGCATATAAATCAAATATATGAATGAAATGATGACGAGGAAACGACTGAAGCTTTAGATGTATTGATGAACTCGATCGACTCCATCTGTTGATCATTGCTCTGAATCACATCCGGACGAAGACTTTCACAAAAACACCATTTTCACAGCTCATTGTTTTTATGAAACGTGTATAAAAAACTATGCATGAAACTGGAATAAAATGTTTTTGTTGTTGTTTACAAGCAGAGGCTCTGTTCTTTCTTTTGATGTATTGCATATTCAGATATTAAACTGGGGCAATGAAAGTTTTGTGAAAATGCTGCTTTTGGATGGCAACTTTTATAAAAAAATTCCCTTTTATGAAAAAAAAAAAAAACCTAAATGTGAGGAATTTTTTATTTTAAATACACTGTAAACCCTAATGCTCAAAAAAATGAATTGGTTTGAGTAGAGCCAACTCAAATTAAACACATTAGTTCAAACAAAGTATCTTTTATGAGTATTTAGAACTTTCTTTTTCTTTTGAGTTCTCAAAACGGACACATTTTAAGTAATCTGATTTGTTTCATTGCTTTGAGTTTTATGAATTTGCTTATTTTTTTAGACTTAATTAAATTCAACTTAAACTGGGCTGGGATTTATATTTCCCAACATGCTTTGCCATGACAGAATTAAGTGTTATATTATGTTTTAAGTGAGAGATTTAGTAGTGTCTAATGTTTTGATGTGTTAGTTTAGAAGAGTT
This sequence comes from Gobiocypris rarus, assembly GCA_023029165.1. NCBI lineage: Eukaryota > Metazoa > Chordata > Actinopteri > Cypriniformes > Gobionidae > Gobiocypris > Gobiocypris rarus. Next base: position 2,669,500 of record CM040931.1, on the reverse strand, counting down.
TCTGTTATGTTGTTTTTTCATCATGTGACGAGTGGAGCTCAGTTTGGGAACAGATTTATGGTAAATGTTCTATATTGCCGTACTCTCAGCAATTGCTATGCTATGCTAATGTGCATTATGGCCGCATTTACACTGCAGGTCTTGATGCACAATTCCAACTTGGTGGCTATATCATGTTTTTTTGATGACCCGCTTACATCATCTTTTAAAAGCGACCCGTATCCGATATTTGTATTTGACGCAACAGCCCAAGAAGTTCTGACCCGGAAAAGGAAGTAAAATGATATGCAATGGACGCAGACAAAAAAAGATTATTCAATGTTTCGCTTTCCACAGTATCTTTAAATGTCAGCAAAACATTGCCTTCGTCTTCCATTGCGCCGTTAGTGTCATGTGATCGCAGTTCGTCCCACCTGGAGTTGACGTCTTTCGCCTCCGACCCTTTTTCAATGACGTACAACTCGCATTTTCTGGGGAATATCCGATTTGAACGCTTACGTGGCAGACGCAAATGCACTTATCCGAATTTCAAAAATTGGATTTAATACCTCATATGAGTGAGGCCTGAATCCAATCTGAGGATATCGGAATTTATGCATTTTTTTCCCTGTTAACACGTTTACTTCATATCCGACCTGTGCCAAAAATCGGAATCGTGTCACTTGAACCATGGTGTGTAAATGGGGCCTATGTTACCAATTAGCCAGGTAGCATTTATTGAATTAGCTAGCTAGTCAAGTTTCACCTAAAAATGTGAGCTTCCATAATACTTTAAAGTTAAATGTATAAATTCACTTACTCAAATATTTCTAGTTCAGAGCAATTAAAATGTATGTTTATAAAATAAAAATCTGCAAGTTCAGCTTACTTTAAATATCTTCAACTGATTGCCAATTTAATCGGGTTTACAGTGTAATTGGGGGAATAGCGAAGAACATAACACTAAACTTTGTTAAGGTATTCTAACAAAAAAAATATTGTCAGCTATTATTTAACGTAGAAATGGAAATAATCAGTTACAACAGTCTGTTATGAGCAATTTCACTCGAGTATCAGCGATAAGGCTGTACATCCGCACGGCTGTGATTCGGCCGTTGATATAATCACTGATATTCAGCCATATCGCTCGACTACGAGTGTGATATTGGGTTCATACAACAGTTCTACGGCACGAAGGAGTAAATAAACCAGAAACATAAATGGAGTGCCTTTAAAAAAAATACTCTTTTGTGAGGAACTACTTCCTTCCGCCACGGATTCAAATCTCAAGTTCAGTTTGACGGTTGTTGCCAAGCCTCCGTTACTAAACGCCGCTTCTTTGAAGCTTATATTATATAGAGTATATTGTGGTATTATGAATAAGAGAGAGACTAAGTGTATTACCTGCATCTGAAATGGTATTCATTCTTCAGGTTGATGTCCATAATATCCATCATAAAAAAAAATCAGTTTGAATGTCCACCGAGGAAAGAGATATCTTCCTTAAGACAGCGCTAAACAACTTCCTTGTTTACAACCAGTCACTCATAAAGACCGTGTTTTCCGCCATCTAGTGGTTTAATCACGTAACTGTCACGGAAGTCGAAATTACAATCAATAACGGACCCTTTCTCAATACCAAATACAGCATATAAAATAATATTTATTGAACAATAATATTTAAATCAACAACAAAGGCCATTATAAAAGACAATAGGAAATAAACACGCAAACAACTCAGTCAAACGTACAAAAGCAGGCGCTCTACACAATAACAAGACAAGTTAGAGTCAGGTCACGAGAAAACCCCTTAAAGGCACAATATGTAATTTTTCGTTGCTTATTTGAAACAAAGGCGTGGCTTGACTCTTGAGTGGGCGGAGCTTATATTCTGCCGCTTCTGCTTCTTCCGCTCATGCGTGTGTGTGTAACGCAGCGCTGTTTGATCATATCACACACATGTGCGTGTGTTAAAGTGATGTTATAATGCTACTATGAGACACTTGTTCACACTGCAGTGAGCGAGATCATATTTATTAATTATTCAAAATAAGCTCCTACTCCTAGAGATTATGCGATTTTTGGACGCAGTTCATGCTGTTAGTTGGGCACAGCGCTCAAGTTTTGTTTTGAATATTGCAACATTTAAGTGATTGGATTCATTGGTGAAAGTTAGTGTGTACCTACACACGCGTCAGACGCACAAAAACACACTGCAGGAGCGTCAGATCAGCTGATTCTCCTGAGGACAGCCTTCCATACTTCACACTACAAACATGTTTATCTTTGAGCGGGCCTCGTGTAACCTCCTCCAGGCCGGCTTCATTTACACATCACAGGCTGGGCAGCACCGTCCTCATCCTTCATCTGGATCTGACCCTGGATCAGAGTCACAGCGCTCATTCATCTCCACACTAAAGCAGTTAATGAGCATTTCAGGGGCAGAAACAGTTATTCTACGGTGACCTCGAGAGCCACGCAAGGTCTTTCCTCTCATAAACATAAAAGAGGATTCAGTTAAAGGTGAAGTGTGTGATGCGTTTGATGTTGAAATGCTTTATTCTTTACTTCTCGTTTGATGAGAAAATCCGAGTAGCCTGAAAAAGTAACTTATTTCTGAACCAAACAAATCCTGTTGGGCGGCGTTAGTTACACCGATCAGGCATAACATTATGACCTAATATTGTGCTGGTCCCCCTGACCCGTCGAGACTCCACTTGACCCCTGAAGGTGTGCTGTGGTATCTGGCACCAAGATGTTAGCAGCAGATCCTTTAAGCCCTGTAAGTTGCGAGGTGAGGTCACTTGTATGTTCAGCACATCCCACAGATGCTCGATTGGATTGAGATCTGGGGAATTTGGAGGCCAAGTCAACACCTCAAACTCGTTGTTGTGCTCCTCAAACCATTCCTGAAGCATTTGTGCTTTGTGTCAGGAGCATTATCCTGCGGGAAGAGCCACAGCCACCAGGGAATACCGTTTCCATGAAAGGCTGCACATGGTCTGCAACAATGCTTAGGTAGGTGGGACGTGTCAAAGGAACATCCACATGGATGGCAGGACCCAAGGTTTCCCAGCAGAACATTGCCCAAAGCATCACACTGCCTCCGCCGGCTCGCCTTCTTCCCATAGTGCATCCTGGGGCCATGTGTTCCCCAGGTAAGCCACACACACGGCCATCCACGTGATGTAACATAATCAGACCAGGCCACCTTCTCCCATTGCTCCGTGGTCCAGTTCTGATGCTCACGTGCCACTGTTGGTGCTTTCGGCGGGGTCAGGGTCAGCATGGGCACCCTGACTGGTCAGCGGCTATGCCGCCCCATAACAAACTCACGATGCTCTGTGTATTCTGACACCTTTCTATCAGAACCAGCATTAACTTCTTGAGCAGTTTGAGCTCCAGTAGCTCGTCTGTTTGATCGGACCACACGGGTCAGCCTTCGCTCCACACGTGCATCAATGAGCCTGGGCCGCCCATGACCCTGTGGCCGGTTCTCCACTGTTCCTTCCTTGGAGCACTTTTGATAGATCCTGACCACTGCAGACCGGGAACACCCCACAAGAGCTGCAGTTTTGGAGATGCTCTGACCCAGTCGTCTAGCCATCACAATCTGGCCCTTGTCAAACTCGCTCAAATCCTTACGCTTGCCCATTTTTCCTGCTTCTAACACATCAACTTTGAAGACAAAATGTTCACTTGCTGCCTAATATATCCCACCCCACTAACAGGAGCCGTGATGAAGAGATCAGTGTTATTCACTTCACCGGTCATAATGTTACGCCTGATCGGTGTTCATTACACAAAGCACAACCAACCACAACAACGTTCATCTGCAAAATACACATAAAAAGTCGTAGGGCCAAAACTTACATAGTGTACCTTTCACAAATTGAGACTTACATTTTTTCCCCTTGATTTCCTCAGTGCTCAATTTAGTGAAACCTGTTACTTGAAATAAATTCATCATCAGCCGCTTGTGAAGTTGTTGAAGGACTGAACGATCATTAGAATCGTGTTTCATGATAAAGTGCTGTCAGAGACGGTGTTGAGTGAAGAATGAGTCTTTTCTTCTCAGAGACAAACGACCGTCGCATTTTACACTCAAATGGATTTCACTGGCAGTAAAAGAACAACTCATGTAACGCGTGAAGACGTGATTTATGAAATATAATCTTGAAAGTCTAGATGGCATTGCAAATAAAGCACATTATTTCCATCAACATGTAATGAGTAAATGTACAAGCGTTCAGTTATAATAATACACAGATATACTTTAGTAATGAAGTGCAATAACTAAAGCCCTCAATATGCAAATCATTTGTTCAGAAACTCGGCAGCTTGTGCAGTTTCAACACACCTCAGAGTCTGGAAATGCCATTTTTAATCCAGTGTCATTGTTGTGGGTCGATGTGCAAAACTTGTTTTTTGGTGGTTATCACCAAACATTCCTCGTCCAGCCAACATGCAAATCCTGCGCTGGCAGAGAAAGAAGATTATGAGTATTTTTGTTGGTCTACTTTAAAATGCAAAACACACTCACATCATCCTGAAGTGTCACATACTAAAACAACATTAAAGTGTGTCCTAATCAAATATGGACCACTTTTCAGATGTTCTGGCCATAACCTGCACAGGAAGAGATGAAATAATTGGGAAAACTTCTGGACAAGGTTAAGAGAAGCACTAACCTGAGCAAGCTTGTAAATCTGTACAACTGCAGGTCAAGATGTGCAATGAGTTCAGAAGATCTCGCTGGGTCATCAGGGTCGAACAAAAACAGACGCCCGACCTGCAGATCATTAACTTCACTCGGCTTACTTTCAGACAAATTGAGCAGAGATAACATGATGTTAAGGTCAAACCCAATTTGTAAAAAGTTTTTTGGACTTTGCCCTAAAATGATGAATCTTACGAGAACATTTCCCAGGGTCACAAAACACAACACAACACAACACAACACAACACAACACAACACAACACGAAACAACACAACACAACACAACAACACAACACAACACAACACAACACAACACAACACAACACGAAACAACACAACACGAAACAACACAAAACAACACAACACAACACAACACAACACAACACAACACAACACGAAACAACACAACACAACACAACACAACACAACAACACAAAACAACACAACACAACACAACACAACACAACACGAAACAACACAACACAACACAACACAACACAACACAACACAAAACAACACAAATAAAAAAACAAAACTAACCTAAAATAAACAAAACAAAACAACACAAAACAAAACACAACAAAAATTATAAAATAAAAAAATGCATTAAATATATAAAAAATAAAACATAAATAAAAAATAAAAATAAATAAACATAAAATAAATAAAGTTGACTTTGCCCTAAAATGATGAATCTTACGAGAACATTCCCCAGGTCACAAAAACAAAACAAATAAATTATAAAATAAATAAATAAATTAAAATACAAAAAAACTAAATAAATAAAATAATAATAAAATAAAACAAAATAAACGATTTAAAATAAAATAACACAAGGAAAAAATGATATATATAAACATAAATAAAAAAATAAAAGTTAAAATCATGAATCTTATGAGAACACTGGGTCACAAAAAAATAAAATGTAATTAAAATAAAATAAATAAAATACAACAAAATAAAAAATGTCAAACAAAACAAATATATAAAATAAAATTAATTAAAATAAAACAAACCTACTTTGGGGACATTATGTTTTTATGCATACATCTTTGTTGACATGCACATTTTTACCTCATTAATGCAATGGAAAAATAAATGCAAAAATATCTAAATTAAATAATATTTTATTACTATAATATTCACAGATTTTTAAAAATAAATATATTTATTCTAAAAAAAATAAATAAATAAAATACTGGCACACGCTTTATTACTATTAGCTCAGTTTAAAGCCAGTACAAAACAACAAAAAAAACAAATCGTGTTTAATAAATAAATAATAACGTAAACAGAATGTGCTTAATTGTAAAGGGGGTTAAAAGGTCCTGAAAGCAGGCTTGATATGACCTTAATATCTTTTTTCCTTTTGATTTTGTGAAATATGATCCAGGCATATTCATGAGCGGTTTCACGCTCTAAACCCGTTTGTCGAGGTCTGAGTTCCAGCTAAAGCAGCGGCTCACATTAGGAGTCGCTACATTTGTTTCATTGTAAGGAAACACAACATTCTGGCACTTTCTTCAGCTCTTTCTTCAACACATTAGGAGCCACAATGGTGGTGTAGAAGTCTTCATGGGGGGCCGCTAGTTTAAGAAGATGAATTAAGAAAGCGATATCCCACCATCAAACCACTGGAACGGCCCTCCTCAGTCTCCATCTATACAGCTCCGCTCAACTGGATGAATCATGGTTACCCCGACCCAAACGCTCCCAGACCCATAAACTAAACCGGAGACTAACAAATCTATTGTGTCTGTGTCCTTTGCACTTATGTCTGCCCTATCCCACAATGCTCCTCTGTTCAGAGGTCTTCCCAGGAGAACGGCACATAAAGGACGAGAAGCCTATATCACAAGGTTCATATAACAGTGTGACCGAAGCTCCACGGCAAAGAGAACAAGACCAGACGTGGAGAAAGAGGTCTCCTCACTCGGCCAGGAGAGCATTCCTCTTTCTGTTCACGCCGCTTATCGGGTTCCAGACTGGAGCTATGAAAGAGAAAACGGCATGAGAACAACAGCGTGAAAGAAAGAGAGCCCTTCATAGAGAGAGAGAGAGAGAGAGAGAGAGAGAGAGAGAGAGAGAGAGAGAGAGAGAGAGAGAGAGAGAGAGAGAGAGAGAGAGAGAGAGAGAGAGAGAGAGAGAGAGAGAGAGAGAGAGAGAGAGAGAGAGAGAGAGAGAGAGAGAGAGAGAGAGAGAGAGAGAGAGAGAGAGAATAGTTAGATAAAACCTGAAATCAAATAACTTGTATTAAATAAATGAAGCTTCTTTGGGACAATTACTTTTCTTTTCATACAAATATAACGTTTTCCCCTCAAATTCTCATTACTGCACTGCATTATAATACATGAAGAATACATACATACATGCATTTCAGGATAAAGACAGTTATACTAAATAATAATCATTAGATGTTTAAATAAAGTACCAACACTGCAAAAAATAAGGGATTTACTAATGCATGGATGCTCTAATGGATGGATGGATGGATGGATGCTCTGATGGATGGATGGATGCTCTAATGGATGGATGGATGGATGCTCTGATGGATGGATGGATGGATGCTCTAATGGATGGATGGATGCTCTGATGGATGGATGATCGGATGGATGGATGCTCGGATGGATGGATGGATGGATGGATGGATGCTCGGGTGGATAGATAGATGGATGCTCTAATGGATGGATGGATGCTCGGATGGATAGATGGATGGATGCTTCCGATTAGAACATCAAACAGGTTCTCCCCACTCAGTGATGCACCCACTGAGGATCCTGTTGAAAGTGCCCTAGTTATTGGCGATTCTATTACACGGGCGTGAAAATAGAGACACCAGCCACCATAGTCACATGTTTACCGGGAGCCAGAGCGCCTGACATCAAAGCAAATTTAAAAGTGCTGGCTAAAGCTAATCGTAAATTCTCTAAGATTATTATTCACGTCGGCACTAATGATGTTCGACCGTCAGTCGGAGATCACCAAAATTAACATTAAAGAGGTGTGTAAACTCGCAAGTCGATGTCACCGGCAGTCTGTTTATCTGGCCCCCTCCTGTTAAAAGGAGTGATGAAATAGTTAGCAGATTATCATCACTCAATGGCTGGTTGTCTAAGTGGTGTCCGCAAAATAACATAGGGTTCATAGACAATTGGAAAAGTTTTTGGGGCAGACCCGACCTGTTGAAGATAGACGGCATTCATCCTACCCGGGCTGGTGCTGCTCTTCTCTCTAGTAATTTGGCACATAGTCTTAGAGCTAAACCTTGACTCACTGGGGCCCAGGTCAGGAAGCAGACAAACTGGCTAAACCAACCGTCTGCTAGCTGTCTCACGTCACCAGAGTCAGCTAAATCCCAGCACATAGAGACGCTTTCACCTAGATATTATCACATAGAGACTGTGTCTGTTCCCGAATCAGTAAATACAAAAACCATCAAAACCATTCAACAGTAAAAATTTAATTGATGTCCAACAAATAAACAACAGATATAATACGGATGAACAATTGATAAATCTCGGGTTGCTGAATATTCGATCCCTTTCGCCAAAAACGCTTATTGTTAATGATATGATTATAGATCATAACCTAGATGTGCTGTGTTTGACAGAAACCTGGCTAAAACCTGACGACTACATTACTTTAAATGAGTCCACTCCCCAAGATTATTGTTATAAACACGAGCGCGTCTGAAAGGAAAAGGGGAGGTGTTGCTGTAATTTATAATGATAACTTCAGTATTACTCAGAAGTCTAGTTTCAAATATAATTCCTTTGAAGTTTTGGTGCTTTATGTAACATTGTGTAGTGTAAATGATAAATCCCGTTTGACATTTGTGTTGGCTACTGTATACAGGCCACCAGGGCACAATACAGACTTTATCAAAGAATTTGCTGGTTTTCTATCAGAGTTAGTACTGGCTGCAGATAAAGTACTAATTGTTGGTGATTTTAATATCCATGTTGACAATGAAAAAGACGCATTGGGATTGGCATTTAAAGACATTATAAACTCTATTGGAGTTAGACAACACGTATCTGGACCCACTCATCCTTAATCATACTTTAGATCTAATACTGTCACATGGACTAAATGTTGATACCATTAAAATTCTGCAGCAGAGCGATGACATCTCAGATCATTACCTAATATCATGTATACTTAATATAGCTAAGGCTGCAAAGCCATCCCCTCTTCAAATATGGCAGGACTATAACCTGCGACTAAAGATTGCTTTATACATAATCTTCCTCAACAGTTCCATCTCCTCAGATTTACAGATAGCCAAGAGGAACTTGATGTTGCAACAGAAATTACTGACTCTCTCTTTACTAGCACTTTAGACATAGTTGCTCCTCGGCGCTTAAAGAAGATTAAAGCAAATAATCCAACGCCGTGGTACAACGAGCACACTCGGGCCCTTAAAACAGCAGCCAGAAAAATGGAGCGCAGCTGGAAGAAAACAAAACTGGAGGTTTTTCGCAATTTGTGGAAAGAGAGCATGATTGCATACAGAAAGGCCATAAAAACTGCTAGATCTGCTTATTTCTCAACTCTTTTAGAAGAAAACAAACACAACCCTAGGTATTTATTCGATACAGTGGCTAAATTAACAAAGGATAAAGCTTCAACTTCTGACGTTTGTAAACAACACAGCAGTAATGACTTTATGAACTTCTTTACTAGTAAGATTGATAACATTAGGAATAAAATTATAACCATGCAGCCGCCTACTACAGTATCACTTCAGACAGAACATTGTAGTCTCACTGAGGAAAAATTACACTCATTCACTGCTATAGGAGGAGAAGAATTGGCTAAACTTGTCAAATCATCAAAATCAACAACATGTATGCTTGACCCTATACCGACTAGGCTATTAAAAGAGATGCTTCCAGAGGTCATAGATCCTCTGCTTAATATTGTTAATTCATCCTTGACATTAGGATATGTTCCAAAAACTTTTAAGTTGGCTGTAATTAAACCACTTATTAAAAACCGCAACTTGATCCTAAAGAATTAGTCAATTACAGACCGTTTCTATCAAAAATATTAGAAAAGGCAGTGTCTTCACAATTATGTTCCTTTTTAGAAAGAAATTGTATATGTGAGGATTTCCAGTCAGGATTTAGACCGTATCATAGTACTGAGACTGCTCTAATTAGAGTTACAAATGATTTACTCTTATCATCTGATCGTGGTTGTATCTCTCTATTAGTGTTACTCGATCTTAGCGCTGCATTCGATACTATCGATCACAATATTCTTTTGAATAGACTCGAAAATTATGTTGGCATTAGTGGAACTGCATTGGCATGGTTTAAATCTTACTTATCTGACCGTTATCAGTTTGTAGCAGTAAATGAAGAGATGTCACACCGATCACAAGTTCAGTATGGAGTACCGCAAGGCTCAGTGTTAGGACCGTTGCTTTTCACCCTGTATATGCTACCACTGGGAGATATCATTAGGAAGCATGGCGTTAGTTTTCATTGTTATGCTGATGATACTCAGCTCTATATTTCTTCACACCCTGACGAAACTTACCAATTCACAAGATTAACGGAATGCATAGCTGATATTAAAAATTGGATGAATAGTAATTTCCTGCAACTTAATTCAGATAAAACTGAATTTTTAATTATTGGACAGAAAAGCTCCACAAAGAGTGCCCTAGAATACTGTCTAACCCTCGATGGCTGCTCTGTCAAGTCCTCGTCAGTGAGGAACCTGGGTGTGCTCTTTGATACCAATCTTTCATTTGAAAGCCACGTTTCTAGCATCTGTAAAACTGCATTCTACCATCTTAAAAATATATCTAAATTACGTCACATGCTTTCAATGCAAAATGCTGAACAACTAGTACATGCGTTCATGAGCTCAAGGCTAGATTATTGTAATGCTCTACTGGGTGGTTGCCCTGCTCGCCTAATAAATAAACTCCAGCTGGTCCAAAACGCAGCAGCTCGAGTTCTTACTAGAACCAGGAAGTACGATCATATTAGTCCAGTTCTGTCAACACTGCACTGGCTCCTATTAAACATCGCATACATTTTAAAATCTTGCTTATTACTTATAAAGCAATAAATGGTTTAGCTCCCAGTACTTAAGCGAGCTCTTAGCATAATATACTCCATCACGTCAATTGCGGTCTCTAAACTCTGGCCAGTTGAAAATACCTAGAATATCTAAATCAACTGCAGGCGGTCGATCCTTTTCCTATTTAGCACCTAAACTCTGGAACAGTCTTCCTAGCATTGTTCGGGAAGCAGACACACTCTGTCAGTTTAAATCTAGACTAAAAACACATCTCTTTACTATGGCATACACATAGAACATTTTTAACTTTCTTTATTCAAATCAAATGACTGATTGTTAGGCTGCATTAACTAGGTCAGCGGAACCGAACACTTCCCATAACACCTGATGTACTCGTTACATCATAAAAGAGTGGCATCCACACTAATGTTAGTCTCTCTGTTTATCCCGAGGTTTACTGCAGTCGGCGGATCCAGGCCGTGTCCGGATCGGATGGTGGACCTGCATCTGGACATGACCAGCTCATCCTGGAGTGTCTGCTGAGACCGTGTCCATTAGTGTCTCCTCTGAATTCGCCTCACGGGCGTGATCCTCAATTAACCCGTCTCGGCGCAATAACTCCGATCTTTCAAGTATTCATATTCTTGTAATCGACGCCATCCTAAATGAGCCCGTCTCGTCATACCCAAAATTTCGAATATTCCTATCTAATATGATTTATGACCTGCAAGGTTGCCAGAGTAATAATTATACACTGTTAATAATAGGCCAGAGGAGAACTGGCACCCGACTGAGTCTGGTTTCTCCCAAGGTTTATTTTTCTCCATCATGCCCTGATGGAGTTTTGGTTCCTTGCCACTGTCGCCTTTGGCTTGGCTTGCTCAGTTGGGGACACTCAAATTATGATCCAAGTTACTCAACTAAATATACAAATAGAATTTATTAATTTGGTCATATATAATTCTATAAACTATCCAAATTAAACTAGCCAAATCAAATTTTGTTGCAATGTTGTCCTGTTTAACACTGTGAAGCTGCTTTGAAACAATCGTCATTGTAAAAGCGCTATATAAATAAAGTTGATTGATTGATTGATGCTCGGATGGATAGATAGATGGATGCTCTAATGGATGGATGGATGCTCTGATGGATGGATGGATGGATGCTCTAATGGATGGATGGATGCTCTGATGGATGGATGGATGCTCGGATGGATGGATGCTCTGATGGATGGATGGATGCTCGGATGGATGGATGGATGCTCTGATGGATGGATGGATGCTCTGATGGATGGATGGATGCTCTGATGGATGGATGGATGCTCGGATGGATAGATGGATGGATGCTCGGATGGATGGATGCTCGGATGGATGCTCGGATGGATGGATGCTCGGATGGATAGATAGATGGATGCTCTAATGGATGGATGGATGCTCTGATGGATGGATGGATGCTCGGATGGATGGATGCTCGGATGGATGGATGGATGCTCGGATGGATGGATGGATGGATGCTCTGATGGATGGATGGATGGATGCTCTGATGGATGGATGGATGCTCTGATGGATGGATGGATGCTCGGATGGATGGATGCTCGGATGGATGGATGGATGCTCTGATGGATGGATGGATGGATGGATGGATGCTCTGATGGATGGATGGATGCTCGGATGGATGGATGGATGGATGCTCGGATGGATAGATGGATGGATGCTCTGATGGATGGATGCTCTGATGGATGGATGGATGGATGCTCTGATGGATGGATGGATGGATGCTCTGATGGATGGATGGATGCTCTGATGGATGGATGGATGCTCGGATGGATGGATGCTCGGATGGATGGATGCTCTGATGGATGGATGGATGGATGCTCGGATGGATAGATAGATGGATGCTCGGATGGATGGATGCTCGGATGGATGGATGGATGGATGCTCTAATGGATGGATGGATGCTCTGATGGATGGATGGATGCTCGGATGGATGGATGCTCGGATGGATGGATGCTCGGATGGATGGATGGATGGATGCTCGGATGGATAGATGGATGGATGCTCGGATGGATGGATGCTCGGATGGATGGATGGATGGATGCTCGAATGGATAGATAGATGGATGCTCGGATGGATGGATGCTCTGATGGATGGATGGATGCTCGGATGGATGGATGGATGGATGGATGGATGCTCTGATGGATGGATGCTCTGATGGATGGATGGATGGATGGATGCTCTAATGGATGGATGGATGCTCGGATGGATGGATGCTCTGATGGATGGATGGATGCTCGGATGGATGGATGGATGCTCTAATGGATGGATGGATGCTCTAATGGATGGATGGATGCTCGGATGGGTGGATGCTTATATGGATGGATGCTCGGATGGATGGATGCTCGGATGGATGCTCTGATGGATGGATGCTCTAATGGATGGATGCTCGCATGGGTGGATGCTTATATGGATGGATGCTCGGATGGATGGATGCTCGGATAGATGGATGGATGCTCGGATAGATGGATGCTCGGATAGATGGGTGGATGCATGGATACTCAGCTAGATGGTTGCTTGCATGGTCAGATGGATGGATGGAAACTCGGATGGATATACAGGCTTAAAATGTTTTAAATAGTTACAACATATTTAGTCAGAATTATATGAAAAATCTAATTATGACATACTAAAATAAATCATGACTTACAAAAGTCAAAATGACAAGATTTTTCACCTCAGAAATATGATTAGTGTGTCATAATTTTGACTATTGCGTCTTATCCATGTCTTTTTATGTAATTATCTTGGATGGATGGATGTTGTGCATGTTTTTTTTTTGTAATTCCAGTTTCACTAAATGACAAAAGAAGTTTAAACAAAGTACTGATATACAAGTCATCCTAAATATTAATATTCAATAGACGTCTAAATGAAGCACCAACCTTGGCTCAGTTGTTTCTCCTAGATATGGAAGCTTGTTTCCACCACAGAATAAAACCATTTTTAAAAAAATTGCAACTTTCCATCTCACAGTTGCATGTTTTAAAGTCAGACCTGTGAGATATAAAGTAAATCTGGCGGCGTGAACAAGCTTCCATAACTAGAAGTTCTGAGATGAAATGAAAACAAATATAAGACAAATCTTGATGAGATGATGGAGTTCACGGAGATCTCCGACTGTGGTCTCTCGGGTTCCTGGGGTGTTTTCTCAGGAGAAACGGTGAACAGAGAACAAGCGTTGAGTGTGGAGAAACTGCAAGGACCTTGGGAGTCATATCAGGACAAATGTGATATAACAGCTCAATATTATTTTAACAAAGCTGCCAAGAGATTATCATGAGTGAATGTAACGTTCAAATGATGACGTGTTTGACATGCATTGATCATCCGAGGGAAACGTTAAATACTAAATCATCCTGTGTTCTCCATACTGGGCTGTACATGGAAACGACATGCGATGATGAATCATTTACCTTACTGTGTTTATTCTTGTGCTAAAATGTTTCAACTTGTCTCACCAAATAATAAAACAAGAAAGATGGTGGTTGACATTCGGTTCATTTGGCAAATCAGAGACGAGATGAGTGAGCCGTTGCATAATGCACAAACCTCTCGTGTCATCCAGGTACTTAATGCATACAAAAATGAACATGCTCTGCACAATATGCATGAAAAAAGCAGTACGGTGAGATGCCATTCCAATCATAGCACTGATTTAGGCGTGTCATCCGAGTCTTTGACTTCTAACCGCCACAAATGGCATAAAGTAAAGCACCATTCATTCTCAGAACTGAGTTTTATAAATGCATCTTCATTCATTGAGTTTGAACTGATTTCCTGCTAATTTGGGTCATTGTTGCTGCATGAATCTCATCCATTGATTTCGAAGCCTCTTTCCTCTCTTTCTCTTACAGTCTGACATCCCTGAATCCACTATAAAACTATATATTATTAATATATCAGCAATTAAGAGGCCAAGCACAAAGGTACGGTAATCATGTAAGCATGGCTGGCAGATCAATTAAAGGCATTAAAGGATTAGTTTACTTTTAAAAAAAAATTTGCTGATAATTTACTCACCCCCATGTCATCCAAGATGTCCATGTCTTTCTTTCTTCAGTCGAAAGAAGGTTTTTGATGCAAACATTTCTCCTTATAATGGAGGCAATGGACCCCAAACGGTTACAGGTCCAAATGACAGTTTCAGTGCAGCTTCAGAGGGCTTTAAACCACACCAGACGATGAATAAGGGTCTGATCTAGCCAAACGATCAGTTTCTGAGAGAAACCCAGCAGTATTTATGCTATTATTTGACCTCTTATCAGACAAACGTGATCATGTCTGAGCTCCGCCATAACTTCCGCCAAGTGAGGTCAAATACAAGCGTGGTCATAGATGTATACGTAGATGCCTCATTAGCGCCTGCGGATCAGTAGAATGAGGCATCTACGATCGATATATCTATGACCACGCTCGTATTTGACCTCACTTGGCGGAAGTTATGGCGGAGCTCAGAGATGATCACGCTTGTCCAATAAGAGGTCAAATAATAGCATAAATACTGCTCGGTTTCTCGCAGAAACTGATTGCTTGGTTAGATCAGACCCTTATTCATCGTCTGGTGTGGTTTAAAGCCCTTTGAAGCTGCACTGAAACCGACTGAAACGGACCTGTAGCCGTTTGGAGCCCACTGAAGTCCATTATATGGAGAAAACCCCTGGAATGTTTTCATCAAAAACCTTCATTTATTTTCGACTGAAGAAAGAAAGACATGGACATCTTGGATGACATGGGGGTGAGTAAATTATCAGCAAAAGTTTTTTTAAAAGTGAACAAATCCTTTAAGATGATTTTAGGCAAAATGCCTGAAAAATCTAAAATAATCACTAGTAATGTGATTTAATGGTTTGTCACTTTTGACCAATAGGTGGTGCTGTGACAAAACTGATGTGGTGTGAAGTTACAATGACACATGCAAAGTTTGGTGCCAAAATGTCAAAGCATTGCAGCCTCATAGTCATTTTTAGCATCATGCCTCTAATTTGTTGCTGCGCTATACAAAAATGGTTTCGCCAATCGACACAAAATCCACAATCTTTTGTCGCCGTGGTCTGGAGATGATACGATTCGATTTTGGTGAAAATCGGACATACGGTCTAAGTAGGAGTTCGAAAAGGAGGTTTTGAAATCAAATCAAAATGGCGGACAGGAAGTTCAGCCAAAATTGGCAAAATTGGTATTTATGTTCTCGGCATGACCCAAGACATCTATTAAACCCAGATTAATTATAATAGGCTAATTTAATCCACAGTTATTAGCATTTTTGGAAATTTCATTATAACTTTTGCCCGGAAACCTTTTGAGTATTGTCAGCGCATTGGCCTTAAGACACATAGCAAGTTCCGTAATAATACGCCAATACGTTAAATATAATTTTTTTTGACAAAATTCTAAACTTGGGCAGACGCCCAAATGGCCAATATTGGGAAAATTAGGTATCGTTCAACTCTGCACCGAACCAAGAGAGACCAGTTGTGTGTTTGGCCTAAGCTATAAGCAAAAATGAAAAATGTTCATACCTCCTGACCACTAGGTGGCACTGTGCCGAAACGCTGCAGGTAATCTCAGCTCATTATTGTCATAACACACACCAAGTTGGGTCAGAATACACTAAAGCATTGCAGAGACATAGCCTTGTGTTCATTTTGGTGGGTACTCCGTTGAGTTTTCAAAAAACGGATTGACGAATTGACATTCGTTTTTTTGCCATGAGAATTGCAGCATAGGAGGAATTAAAAAATGCCGGAAACCCTTTAATGATGGAAAATGACATCACAGGGTGCAATCGAATCGCCTTGAGGCATGAAAAATGTGTTTCTAGCCCTTACGGTTTAAGTTATTAGCACAAATGTGAGAGCAACTTTGGACAGGTGGTGGCGCTAGAGGGATTGAGTTAGAGACTCTAAATTTGCTGTGGTGACATTTCGGACTGTCCTCTACCAGGGTGCCAAATTTCATAACATTCCCACAAGCGGTTCTCTGTAGGCAGCCATAGACTCAAGAGCGGAAGAATAATAAGAACACCAATGATTACAAGAGGTGTCTTTGCACCTTTGGTGCTTGGCCCCTAAACATAGTGCATGCTGGGAAATATAACACATAGGTCTGACAGTGTGAGGAGAAAGAGAAACAGTGTTTCCTTCAGCGGCCGGTCGGTTTAAACTCTGACTGATGGTGCCGTGACAACACCATAATCCCATTAACAAATTGATGTTTTAATGCTTTTAAGAAAGCGAGTCTGAAAATAACTGAGAACTAGTGGCCTACTTACAGTCTGACAGTCTCGCCCGGCTGCACTTGTGTTAGGAGTCAGCTTTAACAAACTCCAGCACTACATGGACCCTTGCTCAGCTTGAGTGAATTAGCGCTCCTGTACTTTGACTTTCCACATCATTAAAAGGGTTGTGTCTCTTTACAGTGCTTTAGTTAGCCCAGCGTAGAGTCGCTCTTCCCGAGAGCACCGGCGTGCAGAACGTCAAAGGATTTGAGTCGCTGGCTTATTAACTCCAGTAATACTTTCAGTTTAATATCTCCAAACCTCAGTAGTGACCAGAAACATCTCACCCTTCAACGGCAAAACCAGAGGAAGGAAAAAGCCGTTTGTGCCATTGTGTCGCCATCTAGAAAGAGATTCAAATGTGAACGTTTGCATGAAACCAAGCAGTTATTGTCTTATTTCACACTGAATGAAAAATAAAACATGTGATGCTGATTGGTCCCAGTGTAGATCAGCTGTTCTCTGTGTGAATATATAGTGCTTCTGTTCATTATCTGATCATAACTCCAGTATCAGTGTAATATTCCTCCAGTGTAGATCAGCTGTTCTCTGTGTGAATATATAGCGCTTCTGTTCATTATCTGATCATAACTCCAGTATCAGTGTAATATTCCTCAGTGTAGATCAGCTGTTCTCTGTGTGAATATATAGTGCTTCTGTTCATTATCTGATCATAACTCCAGTATCAGTGTAATATTCCTCCAGTGTAGATCAGCTGTTCTCTGTGTGAATATATAGCGCTTCTGTTCATTATCTGATCATAACTCCAGTATCAGTGTAATATCCCTCAGTGTAGATCAGCTGTTCTCTGTGTGAATATATAGTGCTTCTGTTCATTATCTGATCATAACTCCAGTATCAGTGTAATATTCCTCCAGTGTGGATCAGCTGTTCTCTGTGTGAATATATAGTGCTTCTGTTCATTATCTGATCATAACTCCAGTATCAGTGTAATATTCCTCAGTGTAGATCAGCTGTTCTCTGTGTGAATATATAGTGCTTCTGTTCATTATCTGATCATAACTCCAGTATCAGTGTAATATTCCTCAGTGTAGATCAGCTGTTCTCTGTGTGAATATACAGTGCAGTGTGATTTATTCCTGTGATCAAAGCTGAATTTATCATCATTACTCCAGTCTTCAGTGTCACATGACCCTTCAGAAATCATTCTCATATGAGGATTATCATCAGTGTTGAAGAACAGCATGCATTTAAAACAGACATCTTTTGAAACAAATAAAATATTTCATTATTTTCAATAAAAGTATTCATTTATTTTCTTTTAACCCTCTGGTGCTCCTCACATGGCAATCAAAAATGATATATATATATCATGCCGAGTAATATATATATATATATATATATTTTTTATATATATATATATAGATATATATATATATATATATATATTTTTTTCAAATAAATGAATGTACTGCATTTTAGCTTGGTAATATTTGTAATTCATATTTTGTATTTTTAGCAGATTTTATGGTACAAAATCATATTTATGCAGTAGCTATAACCCCTTTATTAACTTTTTGAGCTTTTTATAAAAAATTTAAAAAGACACTGCTGGTGAAAATGCACCAAAATACTATTTACATTTTTATTTTCCAAAACAGGTTTAACTCTAAATCAAAGCCATACATCTAAACACCTGATATCTTCAGAAATGATCTTTCAGTGAGAGTATCTTTGGGCGCAGAGCGAAGAGCTCATTTTTGACCGCGAGGAGCACTTGTGCGATTTATTTTCAGGACTATTTTACCTTTTCAAGTCATGTCCAGGATTTTTTTGTTCACATAGCAAGTGCTAAAA
Source organism: Gobiocypris rarus (assembly GCA_023029165.1). NCBI lineage: Eukaryota > Metazoa > Chordata > Actinopteri > Cypriniformes > Gobionidae > Gobiocypris > Gobiocypris rarus. Next base: position 2,650,611 of record CM040931.1, on the reverse strand, counting down.
CCTTTACCAAGTTTGGTACCATTCCGATGGTACATAGTTAAAAAAACTCAAAAGCAAACCTAAATGTAACTCCAAAAGACAAACATTTGAACAGCAGTGTAAAGCAGCCGGAGTTTACACAAGAGCTGCATCCCATCAGTGATGTACACGGGAACACACCGGTTAACTGTGACACTGTTTGAATGTCAATAAAGAAGTCTAGTAATCCAACTGCAGACTTTCAACGGGTGAAAACCGGAACTTTAATGAAAAATGCACCAAAATACTATTTTCGATTTTTCTATGAAATATATATTTCCCAATAGATGTTTAACTCTAAATCAAAGCCATACATCTAAACAAGTTGTGCACCATATGTGAGAATGATATCCCAAAAAATGAGCTTTCAGTGAGTTTGTTTGGGTGCAGCACCAAGCGTTTCCCATTCATTTCCAATGCGCTGATTGACCACAAGGAGCACAAGTGATTTATTTTAAGAATCATTTTACCTTTTTAAGTCATGTGCAGGATTTTTTTTTTCAAAACCTTTACCAAAATTCAAAAGAAACCTTAAATGTAACCCCAAAAGACAAACATTTGAACAGCAGTGTAAAGCAGCCGGAGTTTATATAAGAGCTGCATCCCATCAGTGATGTACACGGGAACACACCGGTTAACTGTGACACTGTTTGAATTTACACCCCTGATGCATTTCTTTAGCTAACACCCCAATGTTTATAATGAACAGTGTACAGTAGCAATGTTTGCGTGACGTCGCACACACACAACCCAACTTTTCCCAAGTTCAAAGGAAACCAGGATACATACACTTAATGAATTTACTTAAGGAACATTTCCTTTCAGATAGCTTATTTTCACAGCCTATAAGTTTAGGCAAAACAAGCCGTGCTGGTTCTCTAATGTGTGTTTTCTAGGCCAGTTCTCATCACACATCTAACCTAATTTGTCTGCACTAATCAGGAAAAGTGTAGAAGTACAAGCGCTCCGTCAGATATTCAGAGATGGGCTCCACATCACATGCTGTGAATTATTAATATATGCAAATGCAGAGCTTCAACATGCATAGGATAAATCCCTCCCCAACCAATGCCACACACAATAACACACAAACATCAGTTTTCTTGACATCAGTCCTTGTTTTTGTTTGATTTGGATGATTTTGGATAAGATGCCCACAGGTCCGAATGCTTTGCCGTTGTTATGCTGAGCGAGTCTTTGTCTACGGATGAAGTGTTGTTCATAGTGTCTTTTGTAATGTGAAAAATGATAGCGGCCCACCGCAGAGATCTCGGTTTCAGGCGGATGCTATCGACTTACTGTGTGTTCGCTTCACTGGCTACAACAAATGAAGCTGGAGGGATGGCACACCGGTCCGATGTTTGCTGATAAGGGAAGACACGAGACACACTATCACTGACTTCAGTCCGCACGAACCTTCAGTGTGTGTTAACTCTGAGCTACTTCTGTCCTGTCTGTCTGTCCTATGAAATAACAACAAAAAAACACTTCAAAATAGGTGAGCGACAGATGGCAGACGGCACATTTAAACCTGCTAAATATTAACTAGAAGCTACTGTTCGGTGTCCGACTTGCATGCAAACAGAAGCATGTCAGACCTAATGTTTGATTAAGTATCAGGTGTTTACAGTTTCATATACATTAAGGGATAGTGGGTTTTGTCCATACAATGAAAGTCAATGGGGTCCAAAATAACAGTCATTATATGGACAAAACCAGTTGAAATATAACCATGAGCCATACAGGTTCGGAACAACATGAGGGAGAATTTTCCCTTTAAAGTTGATGCATACACATTTTTCAATGGTAAAACACTTTCCCATATTCCAGTTTTACATTTAAATTAAATGATGACCAAGCAACTTGGAATCAAACATGAAACTTTTTCATGAAACGTGAACGAACATATTTGTAAATAGCGTAGGTACAGCAACACGGACGCTAGCTGTCCCACTGAATTGAATATATGAATTAATTTGGGAAAAATTCACGCAGACATTTATGTTTGTGTATCAAGTAGGGATGCAGATATTAACATTTTGGCTGATCCCAATCATTTTTGTAAGAATAACCGATATATTGACTGATAAATCTAAATCCAAGCAATTCAAAACCATTATGGTGGACATCTGAAGGAAAAAAAAACATTATTTAAAACACTTTAATATAGTAGCAAAATGTTCTTATATCAGGCCGTTATTAAAAATACACTACTGCCTTTTTAAAAATACATTTTAGGACAAAATTCTAAATGGCCGACACCCACAATAGTCAATATGGGTATTATTCGACTCGGCATGATGCACTGAATGAAAAGTTTTATGATTTTGGGCCACACCAATAAGAAGTTAAGCAAAAAAGGCAAATGTTCATATCTTCTGACCAGTAGGTGGCGCTGTGCTGAAACGCTGCATGTAGCCTCAGGTCATGCTTGGGATGACATGTACCAAGTTTGGTCTGAATACGCCAAAGCGTTGCGAAGATATAGCCTCACATCCAATTTGGCACACTTCGTCAAAAATTTGTTTGTGCGTGATTCGAGAACGGTTGGGTATTTAAAAAACTTGATAAATTTTTGCCAGGATGATCTGATTAAATTTTCATGAAAATTGGACAACATTTTTTTTGGCGGGGGGAATTTCATGACGCATTGAAATAGTATTGAGTCAAGGAACTGTGTTTCTAGCCCTTACGGTTCAAAAGTTATTAGCATAAATGTAAGTGAAACTTTGGACAGTTGGTGGCGCTAGAGAGATTGAGTTAGAGACTCCAAATTTGCTGTGGTGAATGTTTGGACAGTCCTCTATCAGTGTGCCAAATTTCAATACTTTTCTGCAAGCGTTTCGATGGGCTGCCACAAGAAGAAGAAGAAGTAAACGAACATAAAAGGTGCCATTGCACCATTTGGCCCCGAATGAACATATATTGGCCAATTTGGCCGATACCAATATGGTAGTTTCAAGAGTGACATTGCAAACGCTCATTGAGTGAATCTCAGGGTTGTACTTAAAACGTAAAGGTTTTTCGTTTGCATTTTGTGCGTACTCCGGCAATCTTTTAGGCCCCAAAAACTTGCTCTTTGAACCCCATTTTCAAAAAAAAATGCATTTCCAGAACCCCAAAACACTGTTGTCGTGTCAATGAACAATCAAAAGTGTTGAGTGAACGGCCCCTCAATGTGACGACACATCCAGGTCACATTTCACCCCAAAGTCAAATGAAAAAAAGGTCAATAAAAGAAAATGAAGTATTTTTAGATTAAGATCATATTCAACTGAATGTGGCAGCACATTAATTTAGGGCTGATTCACGCACACACCGGTTGTTCTGTTTGCACACACAGCAGCTTTAAACAGATCAGAAACAACAGAAATGACGCACTGAGCTTTGAACAAAAGAGTGTAGCGCTTTTATAATTATTAATATCAAGTCCTTTACAAATAGTCACCGTGTACAGCAGCCGTTTGCATGGCAAGGTTCACAGAGTTCCCAGAATTCATCATACATGTGCTGCAAGCCCTTACAGATCCGTCTCCCATGCCGAGACAGAGATCAGATATTTCTGAGATATGTTCAGCTAGAGATCAGATCAGTCTCTGAATTTAAAAAAACTCTTTGAGCTCAAACACAAATGCATCAGTTATGGATTAGTTGTTTCCTTTTAACTCGCATGAAGTAGTGCATATCGAGCGCCGTAATAACCTCGCACAGATGAACTCAGGCATGGAAACAAAACAATGTCACATTGTCATCACAGATGGAGCATCATTTTTGTGCGAATGCTCATTGAGTGAATCTCAATCCATCCCAAAATCCAATGAAAAAATGAATACATTTTGCATAAAGAAAATTAAGCCTATTAGAGAATCATTAAGGCTTGTTTGCATTGTGACATTTTCATGATTATTATTTTTAGTAGATTAGTCATTTTTAGTACCAAATTAAAAACAAAATAAAGGAAAACTCCTAACACCGTTATACAAAAATAAATACTTCGCTTTTTTTTTATAACCGCAATAAGAGCTGAGATGGCTTGATTTTCATGATAATTATTAAAAAATGCTAAACGGTTTGGGCTGAAATATTCAGAGATTCACTCTATTAGCATTGCCTATATATTTAGCTTTTAATGTTGATGCTTCTGAAGAGGTACTACAAACCACATGTCATTTTTATTTCCAATTAGAGTTGTTTACTTGAGGATAACGAGATGAGAATGACCTGCATAGGGAGAGAACATCATGTTGCATTTATACTGAATCTACACAATGCTAGAAGAGCCTATTAGTAACAGGAGGAAACCTGCTCTAGTCCTGATCTAAGTGTGTTGGTTTACCAAAAGAGCACTAATCGCTTGTTTGTTTCCCAGGAGTAGTGAGCAAATCAAATGAGTTGCCTTGCTAGGGAAAGGCCGTGAGGATGGATTTGCGTGCGAGTGTGTGTCAGTCTCTTGCACGGGGCGGTTGATAATATTGTTGCGTCGGCCGAGAGCGTCGAGGCTGTCCGTCTCCTCCTCTTCGAAATTCAAGGGAATTCTCATAGTAAATGTCTTCGTCATCCTGTAAAGAAGTTACCAGGACATGAGTGACTAGAGTTCGCATCAGAAGACTGCTCTTTAAATGAATACAACACAGCCTAAGTGTAAATGTGGGGGAACGTGCGTCTTTAATGCACATTTCAGCCTACTCTTTGCTGCCTACATAGGGAACTGTCTAAGGCAGCATATGAACTGAAATAAAACTTGGAAAAGGAAAACGTTCTGATAATAAGGCTCTACATTAGGGGTGTACAGTATTGACAAAAATGATATCTTGATAGTTTCTGGTATTTTATTGATGATAATAATGCTGAGTGTGTGTATTGTGTTGCTAATACTATAGGTTTAGGACTGCCGTGGTTTCCATATTATTCATATTCTATGTAACGGTCAGTTCAGAAATCATCTTTTCCAATAAGTTTACATTGATTTTGACCTTTTATGGGCATTTTTTAACCTGTATGCATCCTCTTTTGTGTCAAATTCTTACATTTAATCAAATTAAATTAGAATAATAAGACCAATCAAATGAAATCAGTATCAACCAAATTCATCTTTTGGCATGTTTAATGCAGCTCAGAGGGACATACACATGCAGAAATAATGTTTGGATGTTTGAACGTTAAATATTGATATTGGAAACGATTTAAAATATGGGAAGATACTTTAAATGTGACAATAAAAGTGCCAGTAAGTGGCAGCAAGTCACTGTTATGAGCAAGTCATTGATTTTCAACCGATTCATTCAATTGGCTGATTCACTCAGGAACGAAGCATTTGACTGTCTTAAAGAGTGAGACATTGAATCATTCATTCAACCGATTCATTCAGGAACGAAGCATTTGACTGTCTTAATGAGGGAGTCATTGAATCATTCATTCAACCGATTCATTCAGGAACAAAGCATTTGACTGTCTTAATGAGGGAGTCATTGAATCATTCATTCAACCGATTCATTCAGGAACAAAGCATTTGACTGTCTTAATGAGTGAGTCATTAAATCATTCATTCAACTGATTCATTCAGGAACGAAGCATTTGACTGTCTTAATGAGTGAGTCATTAAATCATTCATTCAACTGATTCATTCAGGAACGAAGCATTTGACTGTCTTAATGAGTGAGTCATTAAATCATTCATTCAACCGATTCATTCAGGAACGAAGCATTTGACTGTCTTAATGAGTGAGTCATTAAATCATTCATTCAACCGATTCATTCAGGAACGGAAGCATTTGACTGTCTTAATGAGTGAGTCATTAAATCATTCATTCAACCGATTCATTCAGAAAGCGAAGCATTTGACTGTCTTAATGAGTGAGTCATTAAATCATTCATTCAACCGATTCATTCAGGAACGAAGCATTTGACTGTCTTAATGAGTGAGTCATTAAATCATTCATTCAACCGATTCATTCAGGAACGAAGCATTTGACTGTCTTAATGAGTGAGTCATTAAATCATTCATTCAACCGATTCATTCAGGAACAAAGCATTTGACTGTCTTAATGAGCGAGTCATTGAATCATTCATTCAACCGATTCATTCAGGAACGAAGCATTTGACTGTCTTAATGAGTGAGTCATTGAATCATTCATTCAACCGATTCATTCAGGAACGAAGCATTTGACTGTCTTAATGAGTGAGTCATTAAATCATTCATTCAACCGATCCATTCAGGAACGAAGCATTTGACTGTCTTAATGAGTGAGTCATTGAATCATTCATTCAACCGATTCATTCAGGAACGAAGCATTTGACTGTCTTAATGAGTGAGTCATTGAATCATTCATTCAGGAATTAAGCACTTGACTGTCTTAATGAGTGAGTCATTGAATCATTCATTCAACCGATTCATTCAGGAACGAAGCATTTGACTGTCTTAATGAGTGAGTCATTGAATTATTCATTCAACCGATTCACTCATTCAGTAACGAAACACCGCCGTGTTTTGCTCAGAGACTCAAACAGTCTTTGTTTAAAACTATTTTCATTGGCGATATGGAGCAAAATCAGGAAATGTTGTGACTAAAATGTAAGTCATTTAAAATGAACTTCTTGTTTATTGAACTGTTGTATTAAACCAAATTCACATGCTGATATTTCATGTGCTATTGATTAACTAACTATATTAAATTGTATAAATATAAAAATAAGTATGTTTGCTCCTTATGTTGTATATTCAGTGCATTAAAAATGCCTTTTAATAGAGTAAACCAAGCAGTGAAAGTGTGCGCTTTAAATGCTCAAGCCCACGGCGAGTATGAGTGCGCTCTGTAATGTGAGGGATGTTCTCAATGTCAGATCGCACATCGTTAAAACTACAAACACGACATTAACGTAGACGATACACATCGCACACCCCTACTCCACATGGGCTGATTCCAATAGAGTTTGACATTAGCTTTCTTCTAATAGCTAATATCGCAATGATTTCATCAACATTGGGTCAGTTTTTATAAAACCAAGAATCAAAACAAAAACAATGGAGGATTTGCTGCTCGGTATCTCTTTATGCACTCTTCTTCGATTTCTGCACAGTACGTCACAGCCACATAGCAGTCTCTTCCGTCTCAACATTCACCTTTGCTCATGAGCTGTTGGACACGCACGCGGTCACAAAAATTGGGCGGACTCTGCGCTCGGACCGTCCCGATGACGGAAATTATGCCAAGAGTGTGCAAACCATCGCGAAACGCGGACGGCCAAAGTATACTTCAGGCTTAAAGGGATAGTTCACCCAAAAATGAAACTTCTCTCATTAATTCCTCACCCTCATGTCATTCTAAAGCCGTCAGACCTTTATTCATCTTCAGAACACAAATGAAGATATTCCTGATGAAATCCAAGAGTTCTCACCCCTCCATAGATTTAATTAACACTTTCGAAAAAGGGAGAAATTGTTAAAATAGTCATGTGCAAACACATTTTTTTCCAACACTTTCATTCTAGCCTGTGTCAGTCTCCTACACAGTTTACATTAGTCAGCACCTGCATCATCATCATCACACTAGGGCTGTCAAAATTGCTCAAAAATGACGTTCGAATATTCACTCTAAAAAACCCATGAATATTTGAACTATTTGAACATCTGGTTGTGCATTACGTACATTACATCAATAACAGGACAAATTAATACAAAGAGACATTACTTGTATAGGTAGTCTATTTAAGTGCAAACATATTTGACAATACCTACACAAAACAAGTAAATCAACTAATGTCCAAGACCGCAGACCTCACTCTCTCTCACCCTCAAACCTTGTTTATACTCGGTGCGCGCGGCAGAAATAACTCAACGTGGGGGGGCGGTTGTGTGCGTTGGGTGTGCAAGACCCCATTTCGCAGTAAATTTTTAGCAACAGCGTGCGCGACTCCGCATCCGAAGATGAACGAGCCAATCTAGCCGAGCATGACGTCTCATCACACCGGCACACAGTTTGCACATACAAATTAGGTGCTTATATTTACAAAATGAGCCTACAAAAGCAGAAATAAGCCCTTTTAAATAAAGATCCATGTTTAATAAAAAAAATAATTTAAAAAAAATCACAAAACTAAAATGTTTAAGAGATGGTTAATTTAGTTGTATACATGTTGTATTTTGTTCTCATGTCACAAGTAATAATATCAAGGTTTACTGAGTTTTACACGATTCTTTTGTATTGTGGTTTTTGGTGAAGTGTACTAAAATAAATATCATCACCTGTGTACATTAGCCCACTTCTTCTTGATGGTTTATAGCAGTGTTTCTCTACCACTAGTGGGTCGTGGATCATTCTATAGGGGGTCGCGAGACTTTCTCTGTGTTCTCATATTCTAAATTTCATACGTTGAATCATTATTGCCGTAACTTTCGTAACGCTGTTTCTAAACTGTCCTATCACATGTATCACTGCCGCGAACGGCTCTTATTGGACAAGGTCCTACTCTCTTTACATGGGCGGTTTACCCCGTTGCTTGGTATCGCGCTCGCGGTGCCACACCTGTAAAGCCTTTTTTTATTTATTTATTTTTATTATAAGAATGAACATGTAACAAACATAGCATAACATAGCAGATCACAAAAGTGTGAAGCATTAATTCGTAGCAGGGGATCCAATAGTTCTTTCATAATATTTCAAACATGTTAATGACTTATTATTTTTTAACAATTTCAAAGATGATATAAATGAGTCAAATTCCACTATAAACACCTTAACATTTGGGGATGAATTTAAATACTTTTGTTTATGAATATGAAATTTTGCCAGCAGTATGAATAAATTAACAATGTATTCAAGATCTTTGTTAACATTGTTTTCATAATATACAATAATATCCTTTAATGTAAAACAATAGTTAGTCTTCGCTAAATTAAAGGACCTGTAAAGCCTTGTTTATACTTTCGGTGTGATGAGACGTCAAGATTCGTCTCAAACTCGTGCATCTTCGGTTGCAGAGCGGCGCGCAAAGTTACAAAACTTCAAATGGGGTCTCGCGCTCTCAACGCACCCGACCGCACACTCCGCGTTGACGTTATTTTTGCCGCACACACCCTCGCACTCGTGCGGACGCGTCGCGACTCGCGTATAAACAAGGCTTTTACACTGTAAGCAGCCACGGGCTGTTAGCTTGAGAAAATGCATCCGTTTTTTTAAAAGAAAACAAGCTGAAGATTTTACATTATGGTTCATTAGTTAACATTAACTAATAATGAACTGCACTTTCTGCAGGCCAGGAGGATGGTTGCTCTGAGTTGGAAAGAGACTGAAATATCTTCTGCACACTCTTGGATCAAGGAGATGGCAATCTGTGTGTCACTTTAGAGAAGTTAACGTACATTACAAGGGGTAAAGCGCAGCAATTTGAAGAGATGTGGGCACCTTTAAGTGATTTCCTTAAGAAATAAGAAGGTGCATATATTAATGTTTTGAGTGTGACATTTTTGTTCTGTTTTATTTTATTTTAATCACTGCTGCTTTGATCAATATATCTGGAATGTTTTTGTAATATATTTTCCTTTTGTTAAAAAAAAAAATTTTTTTTAAATAAATAAAAAAAATAAAAAAATAAAAATAATGAACTGCACTTTCAATATTTACAAATCCATTATTAAAATCTTGTTAACATTGGTTAATGCACTGTGAACAAACCATGAACAGCTTCATTCTTATAAACTAGCCTAGGTCTAAATTTTAAGTTATTTATTTCCAGCCTTAGTGGGTCGTATGACTGGCATACAAAAAAAGTGGGTTGCAGTAGGCAAAAGGTTGAGAAACCCTGGTTTATAGAACAATTACTCCGAATCGCCCTCTGTCGTTTCAAAGAACAGCTCAACGGTGAGCGCGTCGAGTATAAACGCCTCGGGGAGGAGCGCGCGCAGTCAGGGGAGGAGCCAGGCGGAAGCATAAACAAGGCTGTGAGCTAGCCCCGCCCACTCGCAAAGCAGACAGCCACGCCTCTACTACCGCGGGCGGTTTCTTTTTTTATTAGAATATTAATTTTCACCTTTGAAATTAGTTTTTTAAAAACTATTCGAATATAGAATATTCATTGACAGCCCTACATCACACACGTGTCGTGGTGCTCACATGATCAGTGTCAGCCAATGATAAGCCAGCTTTCAAAACAGTGCAGGAGACTGACACAGACGAGAACTAATTCTTGTTATTTTTGTTAGTTTTTTTGTACAGAGAGTATTCTCAATGCTTCATAACATTTAGGTTGAACCACTGGAGTCACACGGACTAAAAATATATTTATTTGTGTTCTGAAGATGAACGAAGGTCTTACGGGTTTGGAACAACATAAGGGGGAGGAATTAATGACTGAAGTTATATTTTTTTGGGTGAACTATCCCTTTAAAGGATCTCAGGTGATGCTTACCCACACATCCATGTGCAGAGGTTTGATATTGTGAAGCAGAACTTCTTCACAGTTGCCGTAGTCACTAAACACGACCACAGCCGTCGAGCCCGAAGGGTGGACAGCGTCGATCCTCGCCCGATAAAACTGCCACGAATATGCAAGGTGTTAGACAAGCACACAAAATAGATTAAAAAGTGTATAATAATAATCAAACAAATGACTGACCTTATTGTCTTCCCAGTAGAGTGCGAGACACTGGTCACCAGCTTTCCAGTTAACGTAATTATTCGTGTCCTTTGGCTCTCTCTGACCTTTGATTGGGCCGGATCTCTTTCTGGGGGCGGAGTTATGCGTGTTGGTCTGCTTTTGAGGCTGTGGCTTGATTGGCCCCGTCCGTCTGTGGTCTACATCACCATTAGGAATCTGTGTGTTTGAGACCCCACCCACTTTGATGAACTGGCCCGATCCCGCATCCTGCGAAAAGTCTTTTTTCATTGCATCTTGGGAACGCTCAAAGTATCCCGAATTTGGTCTTTCTGGCTTGCCTTTCCTTCTGTTGTTCGCCTCGTATCTGCCTTTAGGATCTGAGCCGGATGCAGAAGGGTTTGAGGGTTTGGGTCCGTTTGATTGGTTTTTCCTAAATGAAGCCGAATCGGACCGTCCTGGCCCTTCCTGCTCTTTCCATCCACCATTTTGGGGTTCCTGCTGGAAGCCCTTTGACCCACTGTGTTCCTTTCCTGGCTGTTCCCTGGACTTCCCTGTCGAGGAAGAGCCAGTGTACGAGGAAGATGCACTTCTAGCGTCTTGACTGTCGTTCTTCCATCGCTCAGATCCTCCTCTTCCTGTTCGCTCTCCGTCCCTCCATTTCTGTGGCTGGGAAAAGGTGGAAGAGGCTGGGCTGGGTTTAGGGAAGTCTCCGTCCCTCTGGAAACGTGGAGGCCTGTCGTTCCTTTGTGACCTTCCCTCATTTCGAGGAGGGTGTTTGAAGGGAGCGCCGTCTCTGGATGTTTGATCAGTGTTGGTGAAAGTCATCTTAGCTTGGTGGTCTTGTAATGAAGGATGGTTCTTTGACTCTAGCGGGTTAATTACAAGCAGGAAACAGGAAGTCAATTGCTGCACAATTTGGGGGGAAAAATAATAATTTTCCATTTAAAATATGATCAAATTTGTAGGGCTTCACAATTTGGCCAAGATGTTGATTATATATCGAAATGGCTATAAAATAATAATAATAAAAACAACAAATATAGCTGCAAGCAGCAATTATTGAGCCCAAGCACAACAAAAGAATATAAGGAAGCTAGCAGCAGACCAATATTTGGAGACCATTTTAAGCAAAAAGGTAGAAACCCATAAACATGTCAAATTTGATGAAAATATCTCATTTCGTTTAGAAGTTATAGAGTTTGAGCAGACATTTATGGAGCATATAAAAAATAACCCACGTGACACATTTTTTCCCACTTACTATCAAAATTTTGACATTTGGCAATTAACATAGTCAACCCACTATGATTCCCATTTTCCTACGGTGGTTTCGTCTGGATCGTACTAAAAGTTTTGAAGATATTTGTGAAAGTTGTTTAAACACTAGAACACAACGTTGCACAAGCCATGAGGTGAAACCTAACATCTTTGGTATCGTTGGACTAGGCAAGGATTCAGGAAGTTCAAATCCAAAGTTATAAGCATGTGAATATTTGATTTTACCATTAGGTGGCGCTGACTTGAAACTTCTTAGGCTCCTTCAGGGCTTTGTGCCGATGACCCCTATTAAATTTCGTAATGATATGCTAATGCGTTCATGAAATACAGCATTTTAATACATACTTCAAAATGGTCAACGTCCAAAATGGCCGATATGGAAAAACTCGCTCTGAATCGGATTTTTGGGCAAACCTTTCAGAACCATTTTATTTATGTATCTCCGGACCAGAAGGTGACGCTGCACCGAAACGCAGCATTTAGCCTCAAGTCATGCTTGTGGTGACATGTACCAAGTTTGGTCTGGAACAATAAAGCATTGTGGAGATCTAGCCTTGTGTTTATTTTTGCAAAAGCTTCGCTAAATTAGATCTTCGAGTTATTCGTAAACTGTTTAATGAATCGACTTCTTTAATGAATGCCATAACTTTTTCCCAGCATGGTCTGAAGATGATGTGGTTAAATTTTGGTGAAAATTGGAGAAGGTTTGGGGGTGAGTTAGAAAAAGTAGGTTTTTCTGCAAAAATTCAAATGACATCATAGGGTGCAATCGAATCGTCATGAGCCAAGGAATCAAAGGAAAACAAATATTTTTCCTAATAATCCAATTATTCTCTAGTATAAAATAGTCTCTAGCTCTTACAGTAAATTCTGGACAGTTGGTGGTGCTAGAGGGATTAAGTTAATGACTCCAAAATTGGTGTAGTTAATGTTGGGCCGGCCCTTTATCAGTGTGCCAAATTTCATAGCTTTTTACAATGCGTTTCTATGGGCTAGCATTATAAAACAATGCAGGTCATGACTAGCCTGGCTCCGCCCTCCTACGTACTTCCACTCAATTTTCCTTTTTCTTAAGTACTGTCTGGGATTGCGATATACTCTCTGGTTTTCGCCAAACAAATTTTAACTTGTCCGATCAGCGAACAGAGCGAGTGGCTGAGAGCGATGGCGCGGATGTCGTGCGCTAGTTTGAGATGACATACGTCACGACCAAACGTTAGCGATTGGTGATGGCAGATCCAATAGTTTTAAACTTCAACAGAGTACCCGCCTTCAAGGAAGTGACCGCTTGTCAATGGAAAGTGGTAGGAGCAGGCTAGTACATGGCCCCTTTAAATTATATAAACGCTTATAGCATTTGCAGTTCTATTACTAATAATAGAAAAGCAAACAGCATAAAACTTCTTTGTATATTGTTTAATCATTTACTAGACAGAACTGTTAAACAGAGACAGTAAACTAATAGGAGCTCGGATATTTTTCCCAACGCTGTCAAAATAAAAGTCCTGCTTCTGCCAATTAAAAAATCCCAAATGTCGGCCGACCACTAATAGAATACTTCAATGACTCAAAGATAACTCAAGCTCACTGAATAGCTATAGTTTTGCTTATCTTTAGTTTCTTGAGAGGCACTGAATGCATTTAAATCACCTTGTTGAGAAATGGGAGTGGAAATAAAGTAAAACCCAGACATAGCCTGACAAGCCAGAGCCAAATCAAGACGTTGGGTCTGGGAACTCTCCATTGGCAGGGCTCAATCCGAGGGGCGGGATAAACGTTATCTTTAATATTCCCTCTGGACACAATTGGACAGCGCTACAACCAATCAGAGCAACGAAGAAAGCGAAGCGGCGCTAGTTGATAGATTAAACATTCGCCGTATCCAGTCGGCAAAACTCCAAACACATCTTCCCTTCTTAAGAATAACAAGTCTTCCAGAGTCACGGCCAAAGCCGGTTCGAAAGACCGCAGTTCGCCAGCTTCTTTGTTTTTAAGCAGCACGCGTAACCGCGCCAACTCTGCCGCCGTATGTTACGCCCGCCCACCGACTCTACACACGCTGTGATTGGCCTGACCAGAGTTCGGTTTTTCCAGCTCGAAAGCCAACGGAGAGTTGCTAGACTACACTCGCTGCAAATTAGATTTACGGTGCGTCTAGATTTCTAGGCTAACCCAATAATATCACATAATTAAACGCAGAACGCAGTGATGACGCAGCGCTCTTCAAAAGCACAAATACAGTGTGTTTCAGGTCATTCTGACTCAATGTTAAAACAATGGCACTGCAAGAGCGGGAGACGACAAATGGTTTCTCCACATATTAGCCCTGTCTGTTTTCTCCTAAAGCCATATGTCAGGCAGAGCTTACCAGCCGCAGAGACTTATCTAAAGCTGACTAATAGAAGCGCCTTCATTTGGGACTGGCCATCTGTTTGACGCCGCGTGGTTCTGCTGCCAACATAAGAGGAGATTAAAAATCCTGATACAATGTTCCCATTATTAGGACTTTTCCCATTGGACACGCAGCAGGAATGAAGAGGTACAATAGTTTTGAAAGCAAGTGATGGTTTACAGTTACTAACGCTAAATAAACTCTCTGATCACGACTGCACAACCAAACAGGGTCTTTTATCATCCCAAAAGAGTTTATGAAACAATAATGACCAGCTAACTACATTATCCCAGATGCTTCCCACATAAATAAATGAGAAACTCTGGAAAATCAGTGAAACGATGCAGAGATATACGTGTTAAACGCTTTAGAAAGCTGGCACAGAAAAAGAGTTTAAGTGTTTAGAATGGAAAAGGCTGAAATAAAATATAAATAATACTAGAAATGAGAAAATGAAAAATGTTGCCTTGGCAATTAAGTTGAAAAGCCTAAAATTGATAAATTAATATTAAAGTTAGTGATAAAAAAACACTAATAAAAAGTTACACAGAATTAAAATTAAATTAAAAGTAATATTTTTCTTTTCTCGTTGGATTCTCAAAGTGATATAAGATAAGAAACTATGATAAGATGGACAAAACCCATCAATCCCATACTTTTCCAAACTGCACAGGAACCCTATATAAGAGTACATAAACAACACTAAACACTATTTCAATGGAAGAAAATAAACCCTGATATTAGCCAAATCAGATAAATCAATCATTTAAAGAGGCCCTGATATTGGCCATATTGTGAAGCACCACAAAAACATAACAATAAAATACATTTGATGTACCGTCAATGGAGAACGTCCCCATTTTTGACTCCAGGAAGTCGAACAGCGTGCTGGGCCCAGACGGTCTTCCTCCTGCTTCCTCATCCTCGTCTTGTCTGGAGCGTCCCCTCCCACGACCCTTTCCTGTCACAGAACAAATCAACTGTCAGACCAGATCCAGTGAGCTAGCGGAGTCCTGTGCAAATGTGTGTCTTTTATATTAACAGTTCAATAAAATAATTCAATATTGAGTGACTTACATTTTAGACACACTATTGCCTGTTTTTGCTCTATTTCACCAATAAAGGTACTTCTAAACAAAGCAACAGGACTGTTTTACATCTCTGAGCCACACACAGTGGTGTTTCGTTACTGAATTAATGGATCAGTTGAATGAATGATTCAATGACTCACTCATTAAGACAGTCAAATGCTTTGCTCCTGAATGAATCACTTGAATGATTCAATGACTCACTTATAAAGACAGTCAAATGCTTTGATCCTAAATTAATGAGCTGTCTGAGTGGATCGGTAAACAAATTATTTAATGACTCGGTCATTAAGACAGCCAAATGCTTTGCTTCTGAAAGAATCAGTTGAATGATTCAATGACTCGCTTATAAAGACAGCCAAATGCTTTGCTTCTGAATGAATCAGTTGAATGATTCAATGACTCGCTTATAAAGACAGCCAAATGCTTTCCTTCTGAAAGAATCAGTTGAATGATTTAATGACTCACTCATTAAGACAGTCAAATGCTTTGCTCCTGAATGAATCACTTGAATGATTCAATGACTCGCTTATAAAGACAGCCAAATGCTTTCCTTCTGAAAGAATCAGTTGAATGATTTAATGACTCTCTTATAAAGACAGCCAAATGCTTTGCTTCTGAAAGAATCAGTTGAATGATTCAATGACTCGCTTATAAAGACAGCCAAATGCTTTCCTTCTGAAAGAATCAGTTGAATGATTCAATGACTCGCTAATAAAGACAGTCAAATGCTTTGCTCCTGAATGAATCACTTGAATGATTCAATGACTCGCTTATAAAGACAGCCAAATGCTTTGCTTCTGAAAGAATCAGTTGAATGATTCAATGACTCGCTTATAAAGACAGCCAAATGCTTTGCTTCTGAAAGAATCAGTTGAATGATTCAATGACTCACTTATAAAGACAGTGAAATGCTTTGCTTCTGAAAGAATCAGTTGAATGATTCAATGACTCGCTTATAAAGACAGCCAAATGCTTTGCTTCTGAATGAATCAGTTGAATGATTCAATGACTCTCTTATTAAGACAGTCAAATGCTTTGCTTCTGAATGAATCAGTTGAATGATTCAATGACTCTCTTATTAAGACAGTCAAATGCTTTGCTCCTAAATTAATCAGCCATTTCATTGAATCGGTTAACGAATGATTCAATGACTCACTCATTAAGACCAATTGAATGAATCGGTTGAAACTCAATGACTTACTCATTAACAGTGACTCACTGCCAAATACTGGCAGTTTTGATTTCACATTTAAAGTATTTTTTCATGTTTTAAATCATAATATCAATAATTCAACATTTATGTTTAAAACATTTCTGTATTTGTAACTGCAGGTTAAATGCCCTCTGAGCTGCATTAAACAGTCTCATATCTAGCAACTATCTGAAGGTTTCTGATCTTCTCTCGGCACCCGCAGGCTGTACCTCGAGGCGGTGGGCGGCTCGGCTCCATCTGGGCCGCTTTGGGCTGGTTTGTTCCGGTGAGCAGGAAGTTGAGGGCCACCTCCAGGTTATTGTTGTGATCCAGCAGGGCCTGTCTGGCCGCCTCACGGTTAAAACCCATCTCCATGATGTCCCTTAAAGATCGCTCATCAACCTGAAAGAGACAGCAGAGACATGAAACAGCAGAACTTGCTCAAGCACTGCATTCAAACCCATCAAGCAGGGACAAAAGAGCAGATGTAGGAAACACAGAGCACTTCTGGAGGACAAAAACATGGACATTACACTCAAACTAAACAGAAGAGACAGGGACACAGAGGGGTCACATCTACTGATCTTTCATCTTGCTTCTCTACTGGCATTGAAGAAATATAATGGCATAGAATTATAAATAAGAGTCCACTGTGCAGTTTTTGGGCACTTGAGGTGTTATTACAGACTGTCATTTAAAGAAACAGTAGAATTTGAATCTATTTGCAGTACCGTCATGTCCTTCTTTAAAGAAATTAATAGTTTGAAGACATAAAATCGATCAAAATTGATCGCTTATCGCTGAAATTTACTTATCTGTATACCGCTGTATCACTGATGAAAAAACGGCCTGATGATTTCCTTGTTCTATGAAGTCCCTCCTTCAGAAATACGTAAGGAGTTCTGATTGGGCCAGCGGTTCCCGTGTTGTGATTGGACAGCAGCTTAGCGCACGTTGCCCGGAAAGGTCCCGCCTCTTACCATAACGGGAAGACGCATGTGCTCAATGTTACTGAAGACATGGCGACAAACACACTCTACAGACGCAACACTTCCTCTTCTCCACGTGGGAGAGCAACAAGACCACGCCCCCTTTTCTGCATATTCTTGAGGGCGGAGCTTAGTCAACAAACTGTTCTAGTGATGTCATTAACCTTTAACTCTCACCGTCTCACAGGTGGGACACTTGGTGCTCTTTTTTATGGCCTTTTTTTCGTATCCTATATTTTAGTTATCATAAATTAGGTGTCATTCGAAAGCTTACGAACTCAAAATTTATCCTGTGAAAAAAGTTTTGAAAGTGTAGGCTTTGAAAGGGAACTTCTGTTAAATAGAATATCTCGCTTGGCATTGAACATTGAGCTTTATAATTTTACAGGTATTATTTATGCTCTAACCGCAACATTACACACTAACTAAAGTTTGAAAGATGGGATCACAAAGAACAGGACCTTTAACAGTGTTTTAGTAAATGTTGAAATCAAGGTTCATTCTCACATTTCTACTAATACATTTCCATGCCTTTTCAGAAAATATTCATGACCTGAGCTTCCATGAAATGTCGCTGTACACTCTCAGAAAAAAGGTACAGTAGAGGTACAACTGTGTTCCTTGGGGAATGTATAACGGAGCTAAACTCAGCAGGACATCGGCTCTCTAGGACTGAACTACCTCTGACCCTTCAGCGCTGGGAAGATGAATCTGTATATAAACTGGGTCATCAATGTAGTAGAAATGTTAAATTATTTTTGAATTTGGGGCCTTCTAGACTGAGAAAAGCTTCACTGCCCTACTCTAGGCACGGCTACTGGATTACTGGATCACTTGCCCACCGCGTTCATTTTCAGAAAATCAGTTCAGTTCGAGACACTACAATTAAAAACTGAACGTGTCTGTTCGATATAATGCGAGTGAGCCGATTGAGCATCACGGCACAAACGCAGCAGGATCGGATTACATTCATCACATGAGCGGAGGGAAGCGCTGGATTCGCATCACATGAGCTGAGGTAATCACGGGATTCACATCACATGAGCTGAGGTAATCACGGATTCACATCACATGAGCTGAGGTAATCGTGGGATTCGCATCACATGAGCTGAGGTAAGCGCGATTCACATCACATGAGCTGAGGTAATCGCGATTCACATCACATGAGCTGAGGTAATCGCGATTCACATCACATGAGCGGAGGTAATCGCGGGATTCGCATCACATGAGCGGAGGTAATCGCGGATTCACATCACATGAGCTGAGGTAATCGCGGGATTCACATCACATGAGCTGAGGTAATCGCGGGATTCACATCACATGAGCTGAGGTAATCGCGGATTCGCATCACATGAGCGGAGGTAATCGCGATTCGCATCACATGAGCGGAGGTAATCGCGGATTCGCATCACATGAGCGGAGGTAATCGCGGGATTCACATCACATGAGCTGAGGTAATCGCGGGATTCACATCACATGAGCTGAGGTAATCGCTGGATTCACATCACATGAGCTGAGGTAATCGCGGGATTCACATCACATGAGCTGAGGTAATCGCGGGATTCACAACCGCATTCACAGCGCGTGATCAGTCTGGCGTGTGTTCAGTTCATGTCTTTGGAAGCTTAACTTTCATAGGAAGTTCATTTGAACAGTTGAAACACTCACTTTGCTCTCCACCGCTCCGTTTACATGAATCTCCGCAGCTCCCGAGCCGAGTGCTGTGAGTGTGATGTTGAAAACATGTGGGAATAGCGCCTCCTGCTGGCTGTAGTCTTCAGCCTCTGGACAAAAACTCCTCCGATGACGCAAAATGACGATATTTGCGTCATCGGAGGAATTTTTCCAGAAATAAAATACATAATTCTCTCGTCTCAGGGGGATATGAGGGGGAAGGTACGATAATTTGAATATACTCCCGGGTTTCTACTGATACAAAGCTTAATGCTAATCGCTGAAGTAACCCTTTAACAATTCAATGTTACTCAAATTATAAATGAACAGGAACTCTTCATAGAGTCATTATTGTCATACTCTTGATATTGTAATTATTAATGACGTTGATTAATATCCACATCAAATGTTTTGTTTGGGGAAACTGCACGTCATATTCTGACTACACTTTATTAATTATTTTAATGCTTTTTTTTATGCATTATAAAACTAAGACTTCATATGATCTTACTAGCATGAATAAATTATAATTAACCGGAATAAACGATACATTTTGTATTGTATATTTTACTTTTACAGAAAGGGAGTGTGACCGATCGGGAGGCTGTCTGTGAATTGGGTCTCACAAACAATGAATGTGACATGAATCTCTTCCATCCCATCTGCACTCTGTGGTTTATGATGACGGGAGAATCTGTGAGTTTCAGAAGCGCATCTCATAACCCGTGGATTTTCCAAGAAATTGTCACTTTATTTACGGGCGGGTCATTAAAAACAAAATAAATGAAAAAAATCCATGTATTCCCTATAGCCTATATTAAATATTTGGGAATACCTATTTTCATATTTTATTAGGTTCTTTGATAAGGTTGCAACACGAAGGCCCTAGCAACGAAACTTGCGTGATGTCCCCAAACCTTTGGCGCCACGTGACAAAAGAAAAAGAGATGAGTTTAGAAAGTGGGTGGATGAGAGTGATGTTGCAGAGAGAAATGAGATTCGTGCTTTGTAAATGTTTATCATTATTTTGTTATTAATATGACCTGATTTATGGTTAATTTTCGTTTACAGGGCAATGTTTCCAAGCACTTTCATGCTGAAATAAAGGCTGTTTTCTTTTACATTACCAATGCCTAGTATGTCTATTTAATGGTCACGGGTGGGGTCAAATAATTTCATAAAAGAGGGACCCGCGGGTTGGGAAAAAAGCTGACCAGCGCACTTGAACAAACCTCTTCTTTCAGCGATGACTAATCTGAGCGCTTCTGATTGGCCAGCACGCTCGACAGAAGCATGTGATTGGTTATAAGGCTCAGCGCTGCAGAAGGAAATCTGACTCTGTTTACAAAGTTTCAAAGTTTGTTTAATCAATATTATAACTTAAATATTTTGAAACAAATGTCCATGACTTTTCCAAAATGTTCTGTTTTTTTATTTTTCCAAAACTTTTCCAGGCCTGGAAATCGCTATTTTGAAATTCCGGGTTTTTCATGACCGCATAAAACCCTGCATTATGATGAATAAAAGCTGTGGAAGTATTGTTCTTTGCTAGTTCATGTCACCTGTTTTCAACACTGATAATCATCATAAATGTGTCTTGAGCTGCAAATCCTCAGCTTTGATCACAGGAATAAATGACACTTTACTAAATATTCACATAGAAAACAGGCACTTTAAATTGTAATAATATGTCTCAATGTTTACAGTATTTTTGTATTAAAGGCAGGTGGTCAATGTTTCCACTAATTTCTTTTCTCGCTGAGCAAAACTTTTCTCTATTGGGTGGACATTTTGGGCACCTGAGCAAAAACATTCTTAATACTAGACCAAAAAGTGGTTTCATCATGCAGTTATAACTTTTAACTTTAATGTGCCATTTCTATTTTATTTAACCCCTGATGTAACAAAAATATAACAGTGATATATTAAATCTTTATTTTTCAGAAGTCAAATTAAGCACATTTTAATTTGACTGAGATTTTTTTATAATGCTGTTAAAAATCTCCCCTATTTATAATAATAAAATATGAAAAAAATTAAGCAGTTACACTGAGATTGTTTTTATGGGCGACAGGCAGCATTAAACCATCAAATGTTTGTTTATTGCTTATGAATTTCCAAGATTTTCATTATCAGATTTTTTTTTAATACTTTTTAATGGCAAGGATCCCTAAACAAACCCCTTGTGAGGCTTACAATATAATATATTTATAACAGCCTATAATATAATATATAAAAACTAATTGAAGTATTTAAACTGGTATATTATATAAGTTTATATGCTTCAATTTGTAAAAAAAAAAACAAACAAAAAAACACTGTAGTAATTAGGGCTGCCCCCAAATAGTCGACTAAACGTTAGTCGAAATGAAGTGGGCTTGGTCGAATACATTTTCATTAGGTGGTTAGTCGCAAAAAAAATCACGTGAAAATCAGTGTATGACATGACATCAAAGCAACGAGAGATCAACGAGACCTCGTGCCTCGCGGTATACCAAAGCGCACTTGTGGGAGAAAAATGTACTGGGCAGATAAAACAAAGGTTAATTCGGGACCATTGGCTTGGTGGCAAAAAAAATGAACATCGATATCCAAAGCTCGCTAAAGCAGCTAAACGCCTCCACTGTATCCCTTCCACATCCACTCCATCAGAGCGCATCTTTTCAAAGGTCGAGAAGCTCCCTTCTTCCCAACAATGTGGACAAGATGGTGTTCCTCTCACATAATAGGAAAAAAAAATCGAATTAAAAGCATATAGGTAAGAATGCTTAATTTCCTTTTTGTAGTGTTTCTGTTAGCTATCTGTTAGGCTATATAAAAAACGGGTATTTTTATAATGAGTAGGCTATACAAATAAACAAATACATATTATTTTTATTTATTCGTTTTTATAAAATTCAGTTGTTTTTTTATTCTGTAAGAAAAATTTGTCTGATGTTTGCAATTTGTTGTTTCAGGTCGAGACTCATCCGTCGTCTTAATGGCAGTTTGCGGCTTTGCTCTGATATTTTTTATTTGTATTCATGTTCTTTAAATTATTTGTTCCACATTTTGTCTTAAATATAGCTGTTCTAAACAATTTAATAAAATACTTAGGCTGTTGATTTGTTTGCCGCCTTCTTTTTTTATTTTAAGTTTTGGCGTTGTGCGATGTGCCATGTGCATTTATTAAATTGTTTGTTTTTGTTAATTTTCCTTTTGAACAATATAAAAATTATATTAATTTTCCACTGTATTTTTATACCAAACAGCGTTTTTGCTACAGTACTTGTTTTGTACTAGGCCTAAGTTACTAATAACTTCTTTTAATTTATTTTAAAGAACGAATTTTAGTTTATTTTATTCTACAAAAAAAAATATTTTGTTGACTGTTACAGTTTGTATTTTTGATAATGCGTTTGATTGCTGTTTTTATGTTATAATTAGCCTATAACGTTCTGGCCACTGATTTTTGTGTCCATACGCGATGTATAGGCTACTTTAAACACTTTACTATTCTGTTTTAAGCGCTTCATTTTCATTTTGAATGCGCTAATATCATGCTTTAGCATTTTCTGTCATATGGAAGTGTTAAACTTTAACCTGGACTATACCTTTCCTTGTATATACGCAAGTTTTTATATTAATATCATAAATTAATGATTAATCGACTAATTGCTAAAATGCAGGAGCGTTAGTCGACTAGAAATATCTTTAGTCGGGGGCAGCCCTAGTAGTAATTAAATAGACTAATAGCTAAGTATGTTGAAGGGAACATGTGAACTCGTTTATAGTTATCAACACATCCCTGAAACCCAAACCACACACAGATCTATGTAAACTGAGTTTGCACTGGTGGGTTATGTGGGTGTGTAACTGTAAATGTCTGTTTTGTTTTCCCGTGCTGTGCCCATCATCCGTTACTTCCACCACTTAAGCCACTCTTCTTTACTCTCATATTGAGATATTTGGACCGCACACGTGACATCATTCTCTCGATGAAACTTGTAAAACGATACTAACTCTAAAGCGCTTGAACAGAGCACTGCAATTATTTCTCAATTACTACAATCAAATGGATTTCTTCCCTCATTTTGCGTCTGCACGGCATTTGATTCTTTCTGCGCGGGCGCGGCACCACAAGTGCGCCTCTGGCTTGGCTTGCTCAGTTGCGGACACTACATTTTTCAAATAAATCTAATTATAAAACTAAATTAACCTTATAGACTAAATTACTGACCCAAATTGTCACTATGACAATCAAAATATATTCTGTTGCATTATGTTTCTGTTTAACACTGTGAAGCTGCTGTTAAAAGCGCTATATAAATAAAGTTGACTTAGAGGGAACATTGCAGGTGGTCATAATGTTTCGGCTCATCTGTGTATGCTGCATTATGCTGAAGTTCTGATACTAGAATAATGTCTATTTGGACCTTCCCTTTTTACAGTTCTTTAACTTAAACAGCATTTATTCATGATGTGTCTCACCAGATCCCTGTAAACTCCTTCGGACTTGTTCTCCGTCCACGGCTTCTCTCTCTCCTCTCTTCTTCTTTGATAGGGCTCTCGATTCCTGTATGTGGATCCAGGATTGGCGAGGTTTCCGCCTGCAATCCCTCCTCCGCCAAACGTCCGCGTCTAGAAGACAGCAGATTTCTTCCATTAACATTAAGACACACACACACACAACTACAGCACATCATCATGAGTGTGTTTGGAAACACAGTCCAGGTGCGGGAGAGTCAAGTGTTTAATCATTTCTGTGGTTACATTCGTAATTACAAACTCAAAATCAAACATTTCTTAATTAAATATTGGAGAATATTAAGTTCACCCATGGCCTAAGGGCACAGTCACGAGAATGAACAAATTCAATTATATATTGCTTTAATACATCAATATTTCATTATCAAAAGGTGCTACTTTGTTGCAGGGGATGATATTTATTCGGAATTGAAATGCCAATATCTTTTGTGCAAGACTTAATTCTGTAAAATGCTGAAATATGAGGGTTTGGAATAACGAAGAGATCTTTTTAATGTATTTTCTGCTCAGCAAGGCTGCATTTGAATAAGTGTAATATTCCTCCAGTGTAGATCGGCTGTTCTCTGTGTGAATATATAGTGCTTCTGTTCATTATCTGATCATAACTCCAGTATCAGTGTAATATTCCTCAGTGTAGATCAGCTGTTCTCTGTGTGAATATATAGCGCTTCTGTTCATTATCTGATCATAACTCCAGTATCAGTGTAATATTCCTCAGTGTAGATCAGCTGTTCTCTGTGTGAATATATAGTGCTTCTGTTCATTATCTGATCATAACTCCAGTATCAGTGTAATATTCCTCAGTGTAGATCAGCTGTTCTCTGTGTGAATATATAGTGCTTCTGCTCATTATCTGATCATAACTCCAGTATCAGTGTAATATTCCTCCAGTGTAGATCGGCTGTTCTCTGTGTGAATATATAGTGCTTCTGCTCATTATCTGATCATAACTCCAGTATCAGTGTAATATTCCTCCAGTGTAGATCGGCTGTTCTCTGTGTGAATATATGCGCTTCTGCTCATTATCTGATCATAACTCCAGTATCAGTGTAATATTCCTCCAGTGTAGATCCTCTGTTCTCTGTGTGAATATATAGTGCTTCTGCTCATTATCTGATCATAACTCCAGTATCAGTGTAATATTCCCCAGTGTAGATCAGCTGTTCTCTGTGTGAATATATAGTGCTTCTGTTCATTATCTGATCATAACTCCAGTATCAGTGTAATATTCCTCCAGTGTAGATCCTCTGTTCTCTGTGTGAATATATAGTGCTTCTGTTCATTATCTGATCATAACTCCAGTATCAGTGTAATATTCCTCCAGTGTAGATCAGCTGTTCTCTGTGTGAATATATAGTGCTTCTGTTCATTATCTGATCATAACTCCAGTATCAGTGTAATATTCCTCCAGTGTAGATCCTCTGTTCTCTGTGTGAATATATAGTGCTTCTGTTCATTATCTGATCATAACTCCAGTATCAGTGTAATATTCCTCCAGTGTAGATCAGCTGTTCTCTGTGTGAATATATAGTGCTTCTGTTCATTATCTGATCATATCTCAGTATCAGTGTAATATTCCTCCAGTGTAGATCAGCTGTTCTCTGTGTGAATATATAGTGCTTCTGTTCATTATCTGATCATAACTCCAGTATCAGTGTAATATTCCTCCAGTGTAGATCAGCTGTTCTCTGTGTGAATATATAGTGCTTCTGTTCATTATCTGATCATATCTCCAGTATCAGTGTAATATTCCTCCAGTGTAGATCAGCTGTTCTCTGTGTGAATATATAGTGCTTCTGTTCATTATCTGATCATAACTCCAGTATCAGTGTAATATTCCTCAGTGTAGATCAGCTGTTCTCTGTGTGAATATATAGTGCTTCTGTTCATTATCTGATCATAACTCCAGTATCAGTGTAATATTCCTCAGTGTAGATCAGCTGTTCTCTGTGTGAATATATAGTGCTTCTGTTCATTATCTGATCATAACTCCAGTATCAGTGTAATATTCCTCCAGTGTAGATCAGCTGTTCTCTGTGTGAATATATAGTGCTTCTGTTCATTATCTGATCATATCTCCAGTATCAGTGTAATATTCCTCCAGTGTAGATCAGCTGTTCTCTGTGTGAATATATAGTGCTTCTGTTCATTATCTGATCATAACTCCAGTATCAGTGTAATATTCCTCAGTGTAGATCAGCTGTTCTCTGTGTGAATATATAGTGCTTCTGTTCATTATCTGATCATAACTCCAGTATCAGTGTAATATTCCTCAGTGTAGATCAGCTGTTCTCTGTGTGAATATATAGTGCTTCTGTTCATTATCTGATCATAACTCCAGTATCAGTGTAATATTCCTCCAGTGTAGATCAGCTGTTCTCTGTGTGAATATATAGCGCTTCTGTTCATTATCTGATCATAACTCCAGTATCAGTGTAATATTCCTCCAGTGTAGATCGGCTGTTCTCTGTGTGAATATATAGTGCTTCTGTCATTATCTGATCATAACTCCAGTATCAGTGTAATATTCCTCCAGTGTAGATCGGCTGTTCTCTGTGTGAATATATAGTGCTTCTGTTCAATATCTGATCATAACTCCAGTATCAGTGTAATATTCCTCCAGTGTAGATCAGCTGTTCTCTGTGTGAATATATAGTGCTTCTGTTCATTATCTGATCATAACTCCAGTATCAGTGTAATATTCCTCCAGTGTAGATCAGCTGTTCTCTGTGTGAATATATAGTGCTTCTGCTCATTATCTGATCATAACTCCAGTATCAGTGTAATATTCCTCAGTGTGGATCAGCTGTTCTCTGTGTGAATATATAGTGCTTCTGTTCATTATCTGATCATAACTCCAGTATCAGTGTAATATTCCTCCAGTGTAGATCGGCTGTTCTCTGTGTGAATATATAGTGCTTCTGTTCATTATCTGATCATAACTCCAGTATCAGTGTAATATTCCTCCAGTGTAGATCAGCTGTTCTCTGTGTGAATATATAGTGCTTCTGTTCAATATCTGATCATAACTCCAGTATCAGTGTAATATTCCTCAGTGTGGATCAGCTGTTCTCTGTGTGAATATATAGTGCTTCTGTTCATTATCTGATCATAACTCCAGTATCAGTGTAATATTCCTCAGTGTAGATCAGCTGTTCTCTGTGTGAATATATAGCGCTTCTGCTCATTATCTGATCATAACTCCAGTATCAGTGTAATATTCCTCCAGTGTAGATCAGCTGTTCTCTGTGTGAATATATAGTGCTTCTGTTCATTATCTGATCATAACTCCAGTATCAGTGTAATATTCCTCCAGTGTAGATCAGCTGTTCTCTGTGTGAATATATAGTGCTTCTGCTCATTATCTGATCATAACTCCAGTATCAGTGTAATATTCACCAGTGTAAATTGGCTGTTCTCTTTGTGAATATATAGTGCTTCTGTTCATTATCTGATCATAACTCCAGTATCAGTGTAATATTCCTCCAGTGTAGATCAGCTGTTCTCTGTGTGAATATATAGTGCTTCTGCTCATTATCTGATCATAACTCCAGTATCAGTGTAATATTCCTCAGTGTGGATCAGCTGTTCTCTGTGTGAATATATAGTGCTTCTGTTCATTATCTGATCATAACTCCAGTATCAGTGTAATATTCCTCAGTGTAGATTAGCTGTTCTCTGTGTGAATATATAGTGCTTCTGTTCATTATCTGATCATAACTCCAGTATCAGTTTAATATTCCTCCAGTGTAGATCCTCTGTTCTCTGTGTGAATATATAGTGCTTCTGTTCATTATCTGATCATAACTCCAGTATCAGTGTAATATTCCTCAGTGTAGATCAGCTGTTCTCTGTGTGAATATATAGTGCTTCTGTTCATTATCTGATCATAACTCCAGTATCAGTGTAATATTCCTCAGTGTAGATCAGCTGTTCTCTGTGTGAATATATAGTGCAGTGTGATTTATTCCTGTGATCAAAGCTGAATTTATCATAATTACTCCAGTCAAAATATGACTCCTGCTGCGACTCTCATTGTGTTAAACAGACACGTTCAGTTTTTAACTGTAGTGTCTGTTCTCTTACTGAACTAAATTATTTTATTACTATAAAAATCAAAACGACGGTGGGGGTGGTGCCGCGATGGGCAAGTGATGTAACCGGTAGGCGTGGCCTCGTAGGGCAGCGAAGCAAGTGCATTCTGGGAGTTGGTGTCTTTCATCCTCATGAGCCAACAATACATTCTCTGGCTTTTCTCAGTCTAGAAGACACCAACGTCTACTACATAAATGACCCAATTTAAATACACATTCATCTTTCCAGTGGTGAAGTATCCCTTTAATAATGGGTCTAATTATTATTTTGCTTCTATTGCTCTATTTTTGTGGAAACTGATACATTTTATTTCTCAGGATTCTTTGTAGGAAGAAAAGTATTTATTTGAAATATAACTTATTTAGTAACATTATAAATGTCTTAACGGTCACATTTGATCAATTTAATGCGTCCTTGATGAATAAACACATTCATTTATTTTTTACAACTTTTGCAAATTGAGCAAAATCAGCGAATCAGAGTGATTAGTGAAGGATCATGTGACACTGAAGACTGGAGTAATGATGATAAATGCCGAAAACATACACCGAAAATGAATGTCACCCACCACTCCCATCCGTGCCCAAGCGCTTAGGTTTCCCCCACGGTCGCGCTGTTATCAAGCCTCTGTCTAAGCATGTCAGCGGTATGGAAGTATTTTAAAGTTTCAGACGAGGACACCAAAGTTGCAAATTGTAATATGTATAGTTCTGCAAAAATCTCAAGAGGGGGTGCGGTGCCAAAGAACTGTTAAAAAACGATTTCATTTGATGAAACAAAACTATTATTATTGTATTATTATTTATATTTATTGTTAAAAATATATATTTTTAACAATAGATAAATATTGTTTTTGTTATGTAACTGTCAATAAAAGTTTGATTATTCTATTTTATTTGTGATTTATTTTTTGTTAGTTTTTTTTTCATTTCAGAGCCATTAAATTCAAGCAATTTAAATATACATATATATATATATATATATATATATATATATATATATATATATATATATATATATATATATATATATATATATATATATATATATATATACATATATATATCAGGGATGCAAACGGGTGAGTGGTAAAAACACACACGTGTATATATATGTATATACACACACACACACACTTTTCATGCTCATTTCTAGACACTATAAAGTATATTTGCACTAATTCTAACAGGTAAGAGGTAAAAAGTTGTCTTATGAAGGGCAAAACATCCCTTTATGAAACACACAAAAAAAGGATTCAATCGATGTGGGAGCTGAATACATAAAACAAGAAAACAACAACCAGATAAAATGTATGTTGGAAATCATCTTAGCTTCTTTATTAACACTCAAAACTGAAAATGCGTCAGTAAGGGATACTCTGAACAGCACCTCGTGAGTTAAACCCTTTTTCTAGCCACCAGAATTTCAAGGGCCTGCTCCCTTTGTTTGGCTGCATGCCTCAGCCTTGCCCGTTTTTCTTTGACGCATTTATTTTCATTTTTATATTTTTTATTTATTACCTTGTAATGTCACTTCACAAAACGCGAGAGAAAAAAAGCCGCCTGAACGGACACCCCCACCCCAAAACACTTTCTCACCGGATCTATGCAAATCTTGTAGGTGACCTATTTTGATCTCAAAAAGGTGAATTCTCACCTAAAGGTGAGGAGTTTGCATCTATGATGTATAGTATACATATTTAAAGGCTTTAGTTTTGGTTTTCATCCAAATTTTTCGGTCGAGAATTTTCTTTTCGGTGCATCACTAGTAATAATAACGTTTCTGTATTTTAGCTCAAATAAATGCAGCCTTGATGACTCTTAGTATAGCATTAAACATCTCGTAATGATCATTCCGGCCCACCTCTTTACTCTTGGCGACCTCCGCGATAGCAGCGGTTCTTTGCTTCTCAAACTCATCGTTGTCGTCTGCAGATTTGATGGCGTTTGTGCTCTGAAGGGTCTTCCTCTGATCCAGAGCTCTGCTGTCCACCTGCTCCTTATGAGCACATTTCTACAGACAGATGACAGACGATTACACATCACTGAGCTCCTGGAAAACCAAATCAACCTCATAAACAGATGTAAGGAGTCCTGACCTGCCCAAAGGGAACGAATGGAGGAGGTCCACCTTCTGCTCCAATGTTTCGACGGCTGTGCTTGGCGAGGCTCTTTAGAGAGGAAAAGATGGGCGTTTCATTAGATGTGTGAATATAGTGCAACATTCAAGTGAATCCAGAGAGAGGAGAAAAACCTTTGGACTGAAGTCATTTAAGCATCAAGATGAATAAAGAAATGTGTCTTCATGCTTTCTGGCTTTGATTGTTAATTAAAATAAATCATCTGTTGCCAGTGTGTCATCCATCCCCGAGCTAAAACATGATCTGAACAGATGGCTACGGGCTCTCCTGTTTCTGCTCGACACCACGGCTTCACTTTCTCAACTTTTTAATGAACACAACCTTTAAAAGGGGTCATGTTTTCAAATCAATATGTTACACTTATGTATCTCTTCACCCCCCCCCTAGAGCCCAGTTATAACTTGAGTCGAGGTTTCATGCACACAGTTTCGTGATTTTACACCCACTCTCTGAAACTCAACATTAACTTATATGTGAATTTCCTCTGTTGTGATTGGCCGAGCTCCATGTGCTGATGTCATCCATCAGGTCGGGTCAAATTGATGTTTAGGTATAAATGTGGGCGGTGATATTTTAATTCAATTTATGTAAAGCAGCTTTACTGGAAATATATTAATAAGCTCATAGTTGTGGCAACCATGACATATTTCGAATTATATTAGACAGAACCTTTATTTCATAATGCAAGAAAAATAATCCAGTTTTCTACAATGTGTCCTAGGGCTGGGTATCGATTCAGATGATGCAATTTGATTCAACTCAATGAATATGGATTTAATACAAATACTATATTTATAAAAAAGAACTTAAGTTTAAAAGTGGGTGATTAAAGAAGAAATTAAGAGGCACAAACCTGTATATTAAACTAAAACAGAACCCATCTCTACATTTCAAACGCATACAATTATGTTAAATGCAATACAATTTGGATGCAACTTTATTCAAAAAAAAATTTATCTGTGAAGTGATTTTGTTTTAATGGATATTTTGATTTATTTATTTTAAAACATAAAAAGGATACTGGATGATTTTCAGCACACGATTTTGCCGCCCGTCATGTGTGCAGTTGCTTTTCATACACAAGAAGCACGCACATACCTGGACACAAGTAGTTGCCGTGGTAACGAACAACAATACCTTAACTCTAAGCTAGCTGGCAACATAGGATTCCATTCATTATGCTAAGCTAAGCTAGCGGCGACCCTGCCAAACTAAAACAATGCACGCACTGAGACAAAAATGCATTTGCCCACATATCTAAATGTAGGAAAGAAGTTGAATAAGCCCTATTTCTAAAAACGCTGGAGTGTTCCTTTAAGGGATGATTGAATGAATGAATGACAGGCGCGCCTCTCGCTCCTTTGTAACATCGCACAAGCCAAATAAGAGGGAGCCATCTAGTGGAGAAAACTCGTAATTAGATTTATGTTAAAGGTAAACTACGTAGGATTTTTGCAGTCAAATATCCAAAAACCACCAGGCCAGTGTTATATATTTTGTTCTGTTGAGTTCTTACAATATCCCAAATGTTTCCAACTATTTGTAAATTGTGAGAAAATCGCTATTTTTACCAATGAACCGGGATGTGTGAGCATAGCGTCTGAGGGAGTCACCTGTCAATTGCATCATATCGGCGTAACCCTCGTTTCCACTGTTTTTTATTTTGCAGAAGCGCTTTACTCGTACTGGAGTGTGAACCAGTGTCACAGCAGCCGCTGAGTGAACGCACAGAGTAACGTCATGCTCAACACACTCAGATGTGTCTAATATGATAAACAGAGCTGCGTTACCTCATACTCATGACCGGAAAAGCGGAGATTGCGCCGGCGACTGTGTCCCGTCATAATAAAAGTCCCGTTGCTGAGCAGTGTGTTTTGTATAACAATCACTCCGGTGGCCTTGCTCAGCTCCACAGCACTCGCCCCTGCTCTGCTTCTCACTACAGTAACGTTAATAACCGCATCCATGAACATGATTTCTGCCTGAGTCCTGTCCCGATTCTTCCCCACCGGCTGTGAGGTGAACACCACATGTCCCAGGATGCTGCGCTCAGACTGGACTCCATCAAACTACACCTTTGTTCTGAACAGGCGCCCTCTAGCGGACGGAAAAGTTGCATAGTGTACCTTTAATCTTGTTAAATGTTTGTGGAAAATAAATATGGAAAAAAACAAACAATTTGTGGCCTTTGAGAATCAATTTTGAATCGACCACATTTTTAAAAACGATCTTTTTTTTTTTTTGCCCAGCCCTAATGGATAGAGATGCACTGATCGCAATTTTCTTGGCCGATTCCGAAGAAAAATAACTATAATTGACAGAATATACAAACAAAAATCACTTTTCTGCAATGCAACATTTTATTTTCATAAAAAACAATTTAAAAAAAACAAATAAACTAATTTCAAACAACAGCAGAAATAAATGCAATAGAATAAACAGAGATATTAAATAAACACAAATTATTCATTTGTTTACAATAATAAGGCCTTATGTAATTCTGTGTTGTGTATTTTAGCTTCTCAAATGAAGGCATAAAACTTATTTATTTTCTAATCAAATTAAATTTAAATAAACCCTTGCATTTTTTGGCAAAGGAGAAATGTGTGATTTTTCCTTTAAAAATGAAGTTTTATTAAGTATTGTATTGTTCTTATTAGTAGCAGTATTACATTAAGACACGCATTATACTGTATCATAATAATATTTTCCTTAAGTTAAGTTCCTTAAGTAAGTTAAACTGAACTTTTATTTTGACGGGTTGCCGTGAAGATCTTCTGTGTGTTTATGATATTATGACAATAGTTTTTCTCAGATTAAACGGTGAAATGCTCACGAAGTGACTCTTAGAGCGGCTCTGGAGGTGAAGTTCATGTCGTCATAGTAACGCCGCGAGCGTCACGCGTGCTTCAGTGTGTGTGGGAAATTAAATCATTAATTCACACAGAACATGCAGGATTCATATTCATATAGTCTTCTTGTGGTTTGATATTCACACACACTCGTCCATAACTCTGTGATTTAAGAGACGGAAATACTTTTGATTTATTCATCCAAAATTTGACAAATTCCATGACATTGTCCAGTAAATGAGGTTTTTATTGACTGTGAAAAAATAAATTCTGGAAATCCACTGCCGCTTCAATATACCTGTAAATATCCTAATTAAAATTCATAATCAAAGCCTTAATTTAATATTTATCCACCTATAGTTTTATGTTTGTTCTTCCTTTGTTTTCTAAAGTCTGTATTTGGTCTTTGAGTGGCGACTGGCCTATGATGTGTGATGTGTCACTAAACACTTGATAGCAACATTGATTTTGGAGGTATCGCACACCTCTAACATGCTAGGAGTGCGGTAACAGTGCTTGGTCACTTAGCCCAGCTTCCAAAGATTAAATATGGATTTGTCTTTTATTTTTATTATATTTTATTCATTTTATATTTCCTTTTACTGAAACACTAAAGAATCAAGATGAATACTGTCTGTACTATTGTCTGTACCTCTCACTGAGAGAAAGCACATGCTATCAGTATGTTTTGGGAACATTTTGGATTGGAGCTTAATCAGCTCCAACCTTGAAGAGACTGTCTCTGTGTATGTGCGCAATATCAGCGGTGTTTGTGTTTTTGGTGCAAGCGTGAAACCTGCAGGAGTTAGTCAAATTATGCACAATACAAGTACTATTTAACCGGAGCGAATGAGACGAGTGAGTGAGAGGAGGTGTGTGTATGTGTCCCTTCACCGTCAGAGACGCCGCTGGAAACAAAACCCGACTCGGAATCGGTAAGACTGACCGGCCGCTCAACGATCCGGGCCAATCATGCGGAAAATCGATCGGTGCATCTCTAGTCCTGCATCATATTATCTGAAAATCTTGAGAAAACATGCATCTCACCCTCTGAAACTCCCACTTCTCAATCATGTGATCCACCTCGCCTCCGAGAACGGCGATCTTGGAATCGTCCAATAGCAGGATGCCATTCTTAACCTGAACGGCCCCCAGGAGCCTCACTTTGGTCCCAGGCGGAGTGTTCAGACTGAAAGCGGAGCAGAAAGTCAATGTTTTTGGAAAGAAGGCTGCATTCATTTGATCAGAAATACAGTAAAAACAGTGAAATATTATTACGATGTAAATCAGCTGTTTTCTATGTGAATATATAGTCAAATATGATTTATTCCTGTGAATTTATCATCATTACTCCAGTCTTCAGTGTCACATGATCCTTCACTAATCACTCTCATATGAGGATCTGATGATCAACACACATTTATGATTATTATTAAATGTTTGTGGAAACAAATACACACTTAATTATTATTATTATTATTATAAGATCAAAGGAACTGCAATTATTTGA
Organism: Gobiocypris rarus; assembly: GCA_023029165.1. NCBI lineage: Eukaryota > Metazoa > Chordata > Actinopteri > Cypriniformes > Gobionidae > Gobiocypris > Gobiocypris rarus. Next base: position 2,616,261 of record CM040931.1, on the reverse strand, counting down.
AACATGTTACAATGTTACAAAACATTACTGTCACGTGATGAATATAATGTGTCCTTGCTGAATACAACAACAAAAATCTCATTTTTACACTAAAACAAAGAAAAAAATAGGAAATTATATTTTAATGAAAGAAAACCACACTTCCCACAAAATCAATTCTCGTTAAAATAAGAATTTGAGAGGAAAGTTTGCATATTTGTAATGAAGATAAATAAGTCATCTATATATGATAAGTACCAATATGATTTCTGATTTTGGGGGTGAAATGTGACCCAGGGATTTCTTAAGAGACACAAAAATGGCCTTATTTGGCGTCTGCAATGATTTTTCCAGAAAGCGGTGGCGAGAGAATTTAAAATTCATAATTGCACTTCTCTTGCTTCTATTTCCTGGTTGTCAATCAGGGTTTTTTTTCTCTGGTGTGTTTCAGCTTTAGTAAGTGTGGGGCATTTGCTGTAAGTTGGGATTAAGAACTGGCGGTTTGACTTTAATTAAAGATTAAAGGGGGGAGAAGGGATGGATTGAGAGAGAGGAAACTCTATTTTCCCCTCACAAACACACTAATACCCCGAGGAGAGAAGTGGAGCAGTGAATTTTCCAAAACGCAGGCTTATTTCCTCAAAAGTGTCCCCCTGCCTGCGCCCTGATCAAATGTTAATGCAACGCTCTGCACTGCAGAAGAAGCTCCTGCTAAAAATACATCACACGCACGGCGAATACACTCGCCCTCAAGAACACGGGCAGCGGTTAGAGCCGAGCCCTCATCGATCCGCTCGTTAGAAGAGCCCGGGGAGGACGTGTGACGTGACGACTGCAATTACGGACTTTCCTGACCGGTCCATCAGCACGAAACTCAAAAGGGATGCAGGAGCCGATACGAAACCCTGGAGACGGCACACAAAACACTGTTTGTTCCAGTACAATGCTTCTGTTCGTTCACAAAGCTCCGCTTTCATTTGAAGGTGAAATAATGATTTGAAACCAAACTGGAAAAAAAGTTATGAATTTAGCAGAAAGATTAAAAAAAGTCCAGCTGCAGTCAATCATTATATCGCTTAAAATGCATCTTATTAATCAAAATGTTTTTTTTCCCCTGTGACAATAATTTCTTCTTCAAATGGCTTGAATGTAACCCGACACCCTTGCCTCATGAATATGTAAATGAGCCCCGCCTCCACTCACTCGGATCACCTGATCCACTCGCTCAACTGCAGTAAACAGTGGAAATATTAGTTTAATTCAGCCGTATGTTATCGAAGCAGAAACTGATCCAGAAGAAGAGGAAGAGCGAATCACACAGGCTCGTCTATAAATCCATGTATCAGAATGGTGACGTTTTATATAACATCAGAAACATAACGGTAATTGATATGATTAGCCTTTGTCTTGACGACGCTATAATGTGTAGCTACACAAACCATGTTCCCGTTCTCCATCTCAGAGTCAAACGCTGCCTTCTAACAATCAGCATCGAACACCATAGAGAGTCAGTGGAGAAAGCCCCGCCCCCCTCGTGACGGGATTGGTCACATGTTTGTGATGTAGGAAACAGGGGCGTGTCTTTGGTGCGCTGCAGGTTTAAGGAGAAAACACTCAGTAATGGCGCTGACTGATGAGTTTGCACAGGGCTTGTCTTAAAGCATATACACTTGATTTGCACCACATGAGGTCTAACAAGGGGTTAATTATTTTTATGCATTAAGCATAAGACTTATTGGTAATATAAATAACCAAAGTCAAACTAGACTGCAATGCCATGCTGCAATAATGCATGCCCATTCCGTGTTTGTAATTCCGCGACTGAATGAAGGAGGCTTTGAGCTCAAACAGTGGACAGTTTCATTCTGTATGTTAGTGACAGGGATGGATGTGGAGAGAGAGCGAGCGAAGGAACGGATGAATAAAGAGCGCTCTGTTCTTCAAACGGCACGACAACACAGTCTCCACCTGTATCTGCTGGCCCACGGCCACCGCGACAGCAGATCGGGGATGGAGCCATGGGATTGGTGGGGTTTGAGCCAATAAGAAAGTCAGAAACTGGGGTTAAAGGAAGGGGAGCAGAAGAAAAGCACAGAAAAGGTCGTTTGAATTTGAAGTGGCTTCACATGATTACAGAGAGTCAGATTTCGTGGACTTGTGTTCTGAGTCCAAATAACACTGTAAAAAAAATATCCACTAGATCAGTGTTTTTATATTTTATTGACTTGTGTACATTATCCCAAATGTTTCCAAGAATGTTAAAATCCAGAGAAATAACCAGGACACGGCCCGCCTATCAGCGACATCATAATATAAGCTCCGCCCCCTCAAGAGTCAAGCCACGCCTTTGTTACGGAGCGTTCACACCAGACGAATAAATCGCTCTATTCGCTTGCAGTTGGACGCTTGAACATTCACTTCACAACAGATGCGAATTCGTGTCATGGAAGGCGGCTCGTTGCAAAATAGCTGACATGGATTTTGTTTTTAAAACACAGCGAAGAAGCTTAATTTGCTGGCTTTAGCTAGCTTGTAGTCTCAATATGAATAGCTCAAATTGAGTAAAGACTTAAAACTTCCCAGACTGTCCGACCTCCTCACTCACTTTCTTCCAAGCAAGATCCTTTTAATTCCTGTTTCTATAAAGTAGGATAATGTATCGTACAGCTCCGGGTATCCTCATGTGATTTTGTCCTCATTGATGTCACTAATAGAGCAAGCTCCTGATTGGTTAACATTAGCAAATTGCGCCGCAGAATGTCTATTCGCGTCTTTGCATTGACTTAACTTTCATGAACGCACAATTAGAATAAGCAACAAATTACATGTATTGTGGTTTTACAATACTAATTCACTCTTGTCAATGTGTTTCTTGCTGTCTCTTAGTAATTATCTATTAAATTTAATAGCATTTGCGGAGTGAAAATTGGAGTTACTGATTTGAACAAAGCCTTAAAATGATGTATTAAACTTTCAAAATTGTAAGGCGTTAGATACACTATTAAAACATAAAAAGACGTTTTATGCAGGTGACATGTTCAATATGTAAGTCAATACATTTCTTACAAAACGTGTTTTTGCAGTCAGCTTGAGATCCTTTCCATCTAAACTGGTTTTATCTCTAGTAGAGAATGTTTTATGAGCAGAAGGATCATCTTTCTCTTGCTTTAATTATGAGAAGGAACCATATTCATCCACAAAGTTTTGTTTTTTTAATTGTTCGAGCCAAAAAAATATTCCTTTTATTTTTAAGTGACACATTCTTGGCGTGCACATGCAGAAAGCATGTTTTTCCGCATTCCAAACACTGACACTGATATTTTCGGTTCATCAAGGGAAATCGAGCCTGAAGAACATCAAAAGCAACTCAATAACACGACCCTGAATGACTCCGTAACACCGTGAACATCAATTCACAGTGTCTGCAGCAGAAAAACCCTTTTTTACGCAGCTCTCCACTACATCAAAACGTCTTTCGTCTGACTCCAGGCAATTACAGAACCTCTTATCATATTAAGAGCTGCGTTTAATCAAACGGTGGGTTTTTGGCCTCATTATGGGCCACTTCACTGTGCCTGACGGGCCGAGACATTATTTCATTAAATTACGCCGTCCAATTAGACGTGCTTCAATTAAATATCCAAGGCACTAGATTTTAAAGCTACTTGTTCAGTAAAAGTGAGTGAGGGAAATTCTGTGAAGTTAGTGGCCAAATCTTGATGTTTGAAATCAATAAGCTTGATAATATCTAATAGCTTTGACACTATTTCTGTTGTAAGCATACTTCCTGTACGCATGAAATGACCCACTCCATCATGCACTGGAACTACATGGAATACTATCCCACAATGCAATGCACTTGATATTGCATGACCTGTGTGATTAATTAAACTGAAGTAGCATCATGTCTTTCTCTACTGCCAAGCCTGCCCTTTCTACTGACTGCCAAGAGACATTTTAAAACAACTTTAAATAAAAAATGCAATATAACAGTATTAATTTACGAGGCGTTAACGACGGCACTTGCTGAATTAAACATTCAACATAATGGGGTCATGTAACAACAATGCAGCATACTACTGTTTGATTATTTAACACACAGTCGTATACGGTTTCACATACGTCTTAAATAATAACAGGAAGTATGCACTACTGTACACCAATCAGGCATAGCATTATAAAGTAGTAAACTCTTCGTCACGGCTCCTGTTAGTGGGTGGGATATATTCGGCAGCAAGTGAACATTTTGTCTTCAAAGTTGATGTGTTAGAAGCAGGAAAAATGGGCAAGCGTAAGGATTTGAGCGAGTTTGACAAGGGCCAGATTGTGATGGCTAGACGACTGGGTCAGAGCATCTCCAAAACTGCAGCTCTTGTGGGGTGTTCCCGGTCTGCAGTGGTCAGGATCTATCAAAAGTGCTCCAAGGAAGGAACAGTGGAGAACCGGCCACAGGGTCATGGCGGCCCAGGCTCATTGATGCACGTGTGGAGCGAAGGCTGGCCCGTGTGGTCTGATCAAACAGACGAGCTACTGGAGCTCAAACTGCTCAAGAAGTTAAAGCTGGTTCTGATATAAAGGGGTCAGAATACACAGAGCATCGCAGTTTGTTGTGTATGGGGCGGCATAGCCGCTGACCAGTCAGGGTGCCCATGCTGACCCCTGACCCCACCGAAAGCACCAACAGTGGCACGTGAGCATCAGAACTGGACCACGGAGCAATGGGAGAAGGTGGTCTGGTCTGAGGAATCACTTGTTCTTTTACATCACGTGGATGGCCGGGTGTGTGTGCGTGGCTTACCTGGGGAACACATGGCCCCAGGATGCACTATGGGAAGAAGGCGAGCGGAGGTGATGCTTTGGGCAATGTTCTGCTGGGAAACCTTGGGTCCTGCCATCCATGTGGATGTTCCTTTGACACGTCCCACCTACCTAAGCATTGTTGCAGACCATGTTCAGCCTTTCATGGAAACGGTATTCCCTGGTGGCTGTGGCTCTTCCCGCAGGATAATGCTCCTGACACAAAGCACATATTCTTCAGGAATGGTTTGAGGAGCACAACAACGAGTTTGAGGTGTTGACTTGGCCTCCAAATTCCCCAGATCTCAATCCAATCGAGCATTGGTGGGATGTGCTGAACAAACAAGTGACCTCACGTCTCAACTTACAGGACTTAAAGGATCTGCTGCTAACATCTTGGTGCCAGATACCACAGCACACCTTCAGGGGTCTAGTGGAGTCTCGACGGGTCAGGGAAGTTTTGGCAGCAAAATATAACGCCTAATCAGTGTATAATCACTAGCATTCAAAACATTTGGGGTCTTTTGAAAGAAAAAAATACAAGGAAAGGTGATGGAAGAAAGATGCAAATATCCACAGACACACAAGCTCTACCTGATTTTGGACAGATGTTTAAACTCAAGGCCAGTGCACAAGGTGTGTCCGTCCGTCATCTGCACGCGCAGCATTCTGGGTGCCGCCTGCGACTCCTCGTGGTCTTTCGGAGCTGCGACATTACGAATCTTCTGCACCTGAAGGACACACGGACCATCCAACTGTGGGAGAAAGAGAGCTGCATCACACACGGATAAAACAACGGATATAATGGATCAAGTGCGGTTTAAACTGCTGTCACAGAAAAAGCAGCTCACAGTCATTACTCAGCAGTAACATCACGTGCTTTCACCTCTGCTCAAACATATTTTCAACTGCGTCCTGCTGATGTTCTCTTTGATAACAGCGCCATCTTGTGCTTTAGCAAGTGCATGAAGTATTTTTATTTGCTGTGTCATCTACAGGTCCTTCTCAAAAAAATTGCATATTGTGATAAATGTTCATTATTTTCCATAATGTAATGATAAGAATTAAACTTTCATATATTTTAGATTCATTGCACACCAACTGAAATATTTCAGGTCTTTTATTGTTTTAATACTGATGATTTTGGCATACAGCTCATGAAAACCCAAAATTCCTATCTCAAAAAATTAGCATCTGACCAATAAAAGAAAAGTGTTTTTAATACAAGAAAAGTCAACCTTCAAATAATTATGTTGAGTTATGCACTCAATACTTGGTGGGGAATCCTTTTGCAGAAATGACTGCTTCAGTGCGGCGTGGCATGGAGGCGATCAGCCTGTGGCACTGCTGAGGTGTTATGGAGGCCCAGGATGCTTCGATAGCGGCCTTAAGCTCATCCAGAGCGTTGGGTCTTGAGTCTCTCAACTTTCTCTTCAAAATATCCCACAGATTCTCTATGGGGTTCAGGTCAGGCCAATCGAGCACAGTAATACCATGGTCAGGACACCATTGACCAGTGGTTTTGGCACTGTGAGCAGGTGCCAGGTCGTGCTGAAAAACAAAATCTTCATCTCCATAAAGCTTTTGAGCAGATGGAAGCATGGAGTGCTCCAAAATCTCCTGATAGCTAGCTGCATTGACCCTGCCCTTGATAAAACACAGTGGACCAACACCAGCAGCTGACATGGCACCCCAGACCATCACTGACTGTGGGTACTTGACACTGGACTTCAGGCATTTTGCCATTTCCTTCTCCCCAGTCTTACTCCAGACTCTGGCACCTTGATTTCCCAATGACATGCAAAATTTGAGCGCCAGTCCAGTGCTGCTTCTCTGTAGCCCAGGTCAGGCGCTTCTGCCGCTGTTTCTGGTTCAAAAGTGTCTTGACCTGGGAATGCGGCACCTGTAGCCCATTTCCTGCACACGCCTGTGCACGGTGGCTCTGGATGTTTCTACTCCAGACTCAGTCCACTGCTTCCGCAGGTCCCCCAAGGTCTGGAATCGGTCCTTCTCCACAATCTTCCTCAGGGTCCGGTCACCTCTTCTCGTTGCAGTGTTTTTGCCACACTTTTTCCTTCCCACAGACTTCCCCCTGAGGTGCCTTGATCCAGCACTCTGGGAACAGCCTATTGGTTCAGAAATGTCTTTCTGTGTCTTACCCTCTCGCTTGAGGGGTCAATGATGGCCTTCTGGACAGCAGTCAGGTCGGCAGTCTTACCCATGATTGCGGTTTTGAGTAATGAACCAGGCTGGGAGTTTTTAAAAGCCTCAGGAATCTTTTGCAGGTGTTTAGAGTTAATTAGTTGATTCAGATGATTAGGTTAATAGCTCGTTTAGAGAACCGTCTCATGATATGCTAATTTTTTGAGATGGGAATTTTGGGTTTTCATGAGCTGTATGCCAAAATCATCAGTAATAAAACAATAAAATATTTCAGAAATATTTCAGTTGGTGTGCAATGAATCTAAAATATATGAAAGTTTAATTTTTATCATTACATTATGGAAAATAATGAATTTTTTTCAAATATGCTAGTTTTTTGAGAAGGACCTGTATGCATTATTCGGGATACCAGCTTAAATCCAATGGCAAATTTCTATCTATACTCTAATGATCAACACAGGTCAGTGAATTGTAATACCTTCTCTATTCGGCCGCTGTTGATGTCCGCCGGCAGAAAGCTCTTTCCTATGGGTCTCAGATCATTCTGTGGATGATATAACAGTGTGATTAGTGTCCTGTTTATCAAGGTGGGGCGGCTTCTACGGACAGCAGAAAGCCAAATATACAGGAAAAAGTGTGTGAACCGCTTGCAGAATCTGTGAAAATGTGAATAATCTTAACAAAATAAGAGCGATCATACATGTTATGCATGTTATTTTTTTATTTAGTGCTGTCCTGAATAAGATATTACATTGGAATGATATTTCACAAATTTCACTGTATTTTTGATTAAATAAATGCCGGCTTGATGAGCATTAGACATGCTTTCAAAAACATTAAAATTAGTTATGTTTCCAAACTTGTGACCCAGTAGGGGAGAGCGGGGTAAGTTGTCACACTGTTCATAACTACAACACTAGAGGCTCTATCTCAAAATCAAATAGCCACTTTGTGTGACGACTTCTTCTATAGTCAACTTCTTGTTCACATGTGGTCAATATCGCTCTAATCTGAGGTTAGCACAATTTTCTTTTTTTTCTGCTTAAAAAGTAAATTGCACGTTGTTAGGTATGAATGTTAAAAAATTTGCACAATATACCGGTATTAGAACAGTATTGCGATACCCTGCTATTACAAACGGTACGATATGGAGTTGTATTAGTACCGGTACTTTAAGAAGGACCGCACGTTAATAAGAGCTGTATTTATTTGTGTGGATGAGTGACAGCAGGAGTCAGGACCTGCATGAAGTTGCCCCCCCACCCAACGCAAAACTTCGGCAAAATAGTCTCAATGAAAAAATAAAAATTTTCGTTTGTGCTGCTTTGGTTTTTAAGATATTAAAAAAACATTTTTAGGTCATTCTGAGGTCACTCAGCCCCCCACATTCTCCAAATTTACCTCAAATAGCCTCGTTTGTTTGTGCTGGTTTGTGCTGATAAAAGTGTCGTTTGTGCTGCTTTCGTTTTTAAAATATTGGACTTTGAATTATAGACGATAACGTCACCAGCCCCCGATCTGCTCCAAGTTGATGAAGAAAATTAAGAAAAAATAATTCTTTATTGAACAAATGATAGATGAGGAGAATTGAGAACAAATGAGGAGAATTGTGCTTTTGTTCTTGTGCCGACAGCTGATTTAGTTACATCTCGATGGCAATCGCGCACATATGTAGGCTATATATTATAATATCTTTTTTTTTTAAATAAAACACCACAGCAACTACAAAAACATTGATACGGAGTTGCTGTTCTATTAAAACATCTTTACTGGCAACATTTTGGTAAGAGATTGAGATTTGAGTACAAACCCAAAATAAAATGCTTCAAAATTGAGGGCTGGTGACATCATTGTCTAACATTTTTGTGTCTAATATTTTAAAAAAGAAAGCCACAAAAACGAACCTTTTACCGGCAAACAAAGCACAAACGATTGAGACCATTTGAGGTAAACTTGGAGCAGATCGGGGGGCTGGTGACATCATTGGCTATAATTCAATGTATAATATTTTAAAAACGGAAGCAGCACAAACGACACTTTTATCAGCACAAACGATTTAGACTATTTAAGTTGACCTTGGAGCAGGTCGGGGGGCTGAGTGACCTAAATGACTACCTTAATATTATTTTAATATCTACAAAACGGAAGCAGCACAAACGAAAATTTTTATGGCACAAACCAGCACAAACAAAGTTTTGCGTTGGGTGGGGGGCCAACTTCACGCAGGTGGAGTCAGGATGTGTGTGTGAGCTCTCCACCATTCACTAAACACTGGAAGCTGAAGAGTTAAATATACACGCGCAGCGCATGACAAAGAAAACAACACAAACATGCGCGCATGAGGAAATACAGCGCGCTGGACTCTGACCTGAAGCACACACGCCTTTCAGACAACATGCGATCGCGATTCAGTTCTTTCGGATTATGGATTTCAATGGTCAAAAATATGTAAATGCACATCCTGTGAGTATTCAGGTAAACACAGTCGGGGTGTCTTTAGTGAACGTGTGCAGCTGAGGTGATTGGATCGGTGTTAAGCCGGATCTAATATTCTGTGTGATTAATGTTAATCAAACAACAATGAAAAATAGAAAACCACCTCATGACTGGCTAAATCATTTTAATATATTGATTATGAATCAGTGTATAGTTAATTTATTGAGTGAAGACTAAGCTGTTTTTTTTTCTTGCTAATGTTAAATAGACCTATAGCTGAAAAATAAAGCACTGTTTTTGTCATATTGTTTGTAATTTGCATTTTTAGCTTATTTTTAAAAACAAAGATAAAATAAAAAAATTGCAATTAGAAGAAATGGTCAAAAACCAGGGCAGGAACATCCTGGCCACGTGAGTTTTTAGTTTAAAAATTAAATAAGACTATGATTAATACTATTCAATTACTTTTACCGGGTGTTTATTTGACCGTGGTATCGATTTAGTATCGGTATCAAGGTATTTTATCAAAGTCATAATTTTGGTATCGTGACAACACTACCCTCGAGTCCTTTTGTGATGAATATTTTGTATAAAGGCTTAACGTCGAGCCCTGCAGTGACATTATTATATAAGAGGATACAAGGTAAAAGAGAAAGCACTCACATTTAATGCTACTTGTATGATGTCCGACAGTGATGTTTTCTCCTTCTCTGAAGAACTTTTACACTCCTCTATTCCTTCATCTGTCAGGAACCTGGGAGCAAAAGTGTGAGAGCAATCATTAAGATACCACATAATCCTCCACATACAATGGACTGAAAACTTGCATTCGGACTATTTTTGACCAAACCAGCGATTTAAATGTGATTATTGCGAAACTATACTGAAAAACAAACAGAGAGAAAATATTTCCCATTCTTTAAATGTAATCTTGTAATCGATAAAAAGTAATTGTAATCTGATTTTGAGCATTTTAAAATAATATAAGTGCTATATCTAGATACATGTCACTAACAACAACAACAAAAAATCATCATGACAATACCATATATTTTCAGGGAAGACGGAACCGGCAAATCCATTCCTTTTTCATGTACTGTAACCATAACTACTGCCTAGTGGACATTACAATACATATCTTTAAAAGGCAATGCATTTCCCATAATAATGCAAATGCATTGATTACACCAACGCATCAAACTACTATGATATAAGCACTGGATATAGATATCCAGTCCTGCGTCTCAATGGGATATCTGTGGCAATAGCCAATAATACATTGCACGGGACAAAATTATAAATTTTTCTTATATGCCAAAAATCATTAGGATATTAAGATCATGTTCCATGCGTTTCCTACCGTAAATATATCATAAATGTATTATTAGTAGTCATATGCATTGCTAAGGACTTCATTTGCACAACTTTAAAAGAGATTTTCCTAAATATTTAGAGTTTTTCGCACCCTCAGATTCCAGATTTTCACATATTTCGGCCAGATATTGTCCTTACAAACCACACATCAGGATATATAAATCTCAATTTTAAAAAAAAACCCTTTTGACTGGTTTTGTGCTCGTGAGTCACACATATATATCCCAAAATAACACTCAATATGCACAGTCATGTGTGAGATCTGAAGGAACTGAACACATACACTACCAGTCAAACGTCTGGAAACATTACTATTTGTTATGCTTTTGAATGAAGTCTCTTAATTCATTCATCTAGCCTGCACTTATTTCATACAAATACAGTAAAATTATGAAATATTCCTCCAGTGTAGATGGAATTCAATTTTGATATTTCAGTGAACTAATATTTTAGTGACAATACACAATGAAATATAAAGGGATGCTTCAGGTTGAGTGCAACTGATGCTCTAGGGACATAATGTGTGATTTTTCAAACAGAAAAATGGGTTTCACTTTATTTTGATGGTCCGTTTAACATATTGTGTTGACTAAGTAACGTTTCATCTACATGAGTATTAGTAGTTTGAGAGGGTTAGAATAAGTTGACATGAATAGAAAAAGTTACTTATAGTCAACAGAATGTTTAAAAGGGACCATAAATATAAAGTTACCGAAAAATTATATTTGCACTTGTTAAGTCGTTTGGAAAAATGGTATTGATAGTAATAAGCAAGTCTTAAAATACACTGTTTGTGAAGTGCAACCATAATGACTTGGTATACTATATTACTATAAATAAATAAAAATGCTTACTTAACATGTCTGTCACACATAACCATTTAGCTATACTATTATATTTGTGAATTTATCTTATTTGTTTGACTTAATTAGTTTGAACCTAAAATGTATTATATTTTGCAAAAAAGATGCCTATTTTGGGATGATTTATTGAGTTACAGTATCTCTAAGCATATCTTCTTCCTAGATTCTCATTACTGTAATGCAAAAAAAGACTATATTAAATAAAAATTACTTTTTGTGAAACGTCACCATAAGACTTATTTACACTAGCATGATAATAGGGACAAAACTGCTTACAATCATGTCTGTGTCCCTTATTTATAAGCATTAGGCGCCCCATTTTCAATTTTTTTAATATACCTTACTAAGTGAATCTGTAGTGAATATATAGTGCAGGGTGATTTATTCCCGCTGAATTTATCATCATTACTCCAGTCTTCAGTGTCACATGACCCTTCACTGATCATTCTCATATGAGGATATTACTCTGTGACTGGAGTTATGATCAGATAATGAGCAGAAGATACTCATTAAAAATAGTAATGTTTCCAAACTTTTGACTGGCACTGTAAATACATATCAATGTTATCCTATTACTTTAATTAATAGCGATTGTGACAGTCCAAACTGATTAAAATGGTTAAGATTTAAAATATCAGACATGACATATGTATTAATAATTTACTGGTAATGGACTAGCAGTTAATAAATGTTGAATATCGTGCTAATCATATAGTCGCTATCTGCACCCAACCAGCCAGAGAGAAAGAAATCAACCAATGAGGTGATATAAACCGCTGATAAATGAACTTATAAAGTCAAACTGAGCGAGTTAATGAATGTAAACATGAGTTAGCATCGTTAGCATGTTAGCCGTTAGCCCTCAGGAAAGACTCACCAGCCCTCTTGAATGAGCGCCGAGCTCAGATCGCACATCTTCACACACACGGGGGAGTCTGTGAGGGGTCACTGTCGGAGATATCGCCGGCTTCACATTCTGTGTTATCCGGGATTCGCTTCTACACCGTTAGCTGCTCCCGCTGCCGGACAAAGACGGGAGACGTCACGCGCGCACTTCCGACGCGTCACGGGTCAAAGTGGAGCTGCGCTGCTGCTGACGTACAGCTCGAGTACAATTCATGCTACACAGAAATAATGATTGTCATATTCTTAAGAAATATACATTATTTTGATTAATTGATCAAAGATTTGTACACTCTGGCATAATTTGTTCATTCTGTTTTCTTTTTGAGCGTATTCATTTTTTTGTTGTTGTAGTCTCTCCGGCTAATTAAAAAAAAATGGAAAAAACGTTTTAATAATAATTTTATAAGAAATTCCTTTAATGACGGATCCAGTCCTCCATGTTGATTAAAACGACTTAAACCTCTTTGTATATTTTGGCACAGCATTTGGACATCACCATATGTGAATATGTTATTTCTGATACAGTAAAATAAATAATTTACGAAATTATTCGTATTGTTATCCTGTAAATGCAAGCATTAGTAGATAAATTCATGCAGTTTCTGATAAATGTACTTTTTGTAACACAGACTGAAGATATTGAACATTTGTTTTTATTTATTTTTGGACTGACTTAAAAAAAACTAAACAGAAACTCTTCATTTAGAACCTCATGACTTTACAACGAAACTATATTATCAATATTTGTATTATTTTGGCTAAGTTTTATATTCATAAGACAAGCATTACTCAAAATAAACCCTCATTAACTTTTATAATGCTGATCTCACAATATACATTGAAACCCTTTCAAGCATGAGATCACAAAACAAAAAACATCAAACTCACATAACTGCCCTTTATTTCAGTATTTTATTTTCTATATTTCAGTTGATGTTGCTATTCTACATACTCTGGACTGTACCACAATGTCTTATATTTGTGTTGTACACTCTAAAAATGCTGGGTAAAAAACAACCCAAGTTGGGTTGAAAATGGACAAACCCAGCGATTGGGTTGTTTTAGCCCAGCGATTGGGTTGTTTTAGCCCAGCGATTGGGCTAAATGTTTGTCTAAAACCAACAGTTTGGCCGACGCCAGCTCTAGGAAGGGTTCTGGTCATCCCAAACATCTTCCATTTAAGGATTATGGAGGCCACTGTGCTCTTAGGAACCTTAAGTGCAGCAGAAATGTTTTTGTAACCTTGGCCAGATCTGAGCCTAGCCACAATTCAGTCTCTGAGCTCTTCAAGCAGTTCCTTTGACCTCATGATTCTCATTTGCTCTGACATGCACTCTGAGCTGTAAGGTCGTATATAGACAGGTGTGTGGCTTTCCCAATCAAGTCCAATCAGTATAATCAAACACAGCTGGACTCTAATGAAGGTGTAGAACCATCTCAAGGATGATCAGAAGAAATGGACAGCACTTGAGTTAAATATATGAGTGTCACAGGAAATGGTCTGAATACTGAGGACCATGTGATATTTCAGTTTTTCTTTTTTAATAAATCTGCAAAAATGTCAACAATTCTGTGTTTTTCTTCTGTGTGTACATTAATGAGGTACATTAATAAAAAATGAACTTAAATGATTTTAGCAAATGGCTGCACTATAACAGTGAAAAATATAAGGGGGTCTGAATACTTTCAGTCCCCTCTGAATGTGACGAGCACTGAGCACGTCTGTCTCTGACTCAGCGCCAGACAAACCACGAAAGCACGTTTGAAAGCAAGTCAGGGGCACTGAAATCTGTGTTCTGATTGGTACATACCGATTAAATAGGTACCGATGCCATATTGGCAGCAGGTTTCAGTACCCAACCCTAGTTACCACACACGCATGAGTGGAAGAAGCTTAGGCACTCGACTGACAAAATAAAAGCTCCGCCCACTCAAGAGTCAAGACACGCCTTTGTTTTGAATAAGCGACAAAAAATTACATATTGTGCCTTTAAGTTGAAAATGACACCATAACAGAAGATTCTTGGATTCTCGCTGTACTTTAAAGAACTGAAAGCTGCTGGTATTTTGTGCGAGCTGAAGTTACACGACTAATCGACATTATCAAGTCAAGTCACTTTTTTTTCTAAAACGCTTTATACTGATTATTTCAAAACAGTGATAAACAGGAAAATGACAGAATCAACGATGCTAACTTTCAATCACATATGAGACTAATTCAAATTCTGCTGCTCAATTTAGTTCAATGTTGATTCAGTTCAGTTCAATAATAGTGCCAAATTCAATCACAGCTCTGTAGAAAACAGCGATGTGATCTCCAGCTCAAGCTCAAAAGGAGGTGTGTATTCAACCAGAATTTTTCTTAGTAAAGCACCTGAAAGGAAAGGAAATGTACAGAGAATGAGTAAAAACATGCATAAACCAAATATACACAGCATACATACTGTGCATATCATTTCAAGTGAGTCAAGTAATATTCATATGATAGTTATACTTTACCCTGATTATAGGTCTTGTATTTTATCCACAGTGTGATCAACATAATTGCAGTTCTGTAGCCACTTCACAACAGCCGCCATGGACATTTGCATCTTTTCAGCCTGAGAGAGCTCTGGAAATAGGACATTAAAATACACATTTGCCAGTGTTTTCTCTGGGGAACACAAACAGTAAATCAATTCTCTGTAAATCAAGTTGATCTGTTCCAGTAGAAACACTCACCCAGCGATGTTTTAATGTCTAGCAAACTTTCCCGGACTCCTTCTATGATTATGCTTTCCCATCTGCTGAACTCTCTCTCCAGAAGGGATTTAATCGTCTCGGGAACTGAATGAGATTGAGAGTGTATCATTAATGTGCACACCATAGGAATCTGAAGAGTATTAGGGCCCTATTTTAACGTGTCTGAATACACTTTTGCTAGTTAAACGACAGAAAAATGGTCGGCACATGATCCAAAAGGGCCGTCCCTCGTCCCTTAATGAGTCATGGGTGTGTTTTGGGTGTAACATGCAATAAACCAATCAGAGTCTTCTCCCTTTCCCTTTAAAAGCCATCTGCGCTCGCACTATTGCAGATTTGCTATTTACGTGTGAGCAGAAAGACTTCTCCTGTTTTCAGTTCCTCACAATAGCAACGCTCCTGAACACACCTGGTGTACACACACACACACACACACACACCTGGTGTTCAGACCAGACACCCATGGGTGAACAGATGCACCAGTGCACTTGATATTTAACCTCCTTAGATCTGGGACCATCTTTGGTGATTTCCGCCTGGATTTGGCCGACCCAAATAGAAAAGCTTCCCACAATACACAATTTTGATGTCATTTTAGTTACATAAAACACGGCTAAAAGTGATAAACATGTCAGAATGTGTTTTCTGAGCTGTAATATAAATGCCTTTTTGATCTGATATGTGATGGGGAAAGGGAGTAGTTCGGAAAAAGACGGATTCGAACCTCTGTTTGATTTGCGCCAAAACTTTAAAGTTATGCGTCTTACCCCTACACTACTGCTGCAGGAAATGACTGAGGGATTTTCGTAATTTGATCTGGCCCAATCAATCGATTAATAAATTAGAGGACCCACCCACATTTTATTTGTTTCCGACGCCCATGTTTATAAGTGACTACTCCCAACTACTTTAATACTCTTTAGCATGTTTGAATTCCACAAATATTCACCCAAGCCTGACTGTATGAAAAGTTTGTACTTGAATAAAATGTTCTTGTAGTCAATTTGACAAATTGAAATTCTTGCTTACTGTTGTCCTGTTGAGGTGTACTGATCGCTTCTTGAAGGCAATCAGGAGGTTCATCCTGAACTACAAATAAATCATTGTTTTAAAAATTTAAATCAGGTAAGGATCTTAGGAAATGATACCTGATAACACAAAAGTGAATGAAAACATACAGTAAGGAGCATTGTCTGCACTCTGAGATTCTTCCATGATATTTTTGTGTAGGTTTTCTATTTTTTGTTTTACAGCTTCAGCTCTTTTCCTCAACCCCTCATCCAGAAAGTGGCAGATATCCTCCATTCTGATCTCCATAATCGGATTCTCCTGTGTTCTCTTGCGTTTTCTGTTGTGTTCAGTTCTCTGATGGCTTTTCTCTGGATCACTGAATGTCTGTGTGTCGAGACGGAACAGACTGTTTTCTGCCACCATCTCATCGATCTTCTGGAGCAGCTCCGTGACTTGAGCTTGATTCTTCTTGTCCGTGTTGTCAAAGACGTGATATCGGTTCCTGCATTTGTCAATCAGCCACTGAAGAGCGCCACCTTCACTCTCGATGTGCTGCTCGATCGAAACATCTTTAAATCTGTCGCCCCATGTGAACAGAACTATAGTGTGTCTCCAGACGTCTTCTCCTAATATAGACATGTTTTCCTCAACGATTCTCTTTTGTTCTTCCTGAAATGCTGTATCTGCTGGAATCACGAGCAGCATGGCATGAGGGAATTTCTTACACTCTGAAACATTTGTTAGGATGGCAGATTTAATAATGTCTGGGTTGAGTTTTGATGCAAAATACTTCCACCAGCCTGGAGTGTCCAAAATGGTCATCTTCCTTCCGTCTACATCTCCGAAGCCTCTTGTTCCCTTTCCAGTTCTTCCTCCTATGTCAAATTCATCCCGGTTCAAGATGGTGTTTCCAACTGCACTCTTTCCAGATAAGATCCATCCCAGCAAAACAACTCTGATGTCCTCAAGACGATGTACATTTGCTGAAATGAAAGGATAGTTGAGATACGAGACTAGGGAAGATATCCTTGTTTACATCTGATATTAATATCAATTGCACAGGCAATCACAAGTAATAATTTGAAAATGTCAAATGGTGACAGAAAACAGTTGATAGTACGCTAGAGGTATGTCCAATCAGCAACACTGACACCGCAAATATGCAAATAAGGCCATTAAAGTAGGGTTTAGGAATGTACAGTGTGAAACGGCAGATTCATTGTTAACCCGGGAAAATTAAGAGCAATGTGAAACGTGAAGCAAAATAACCCCGGATTCCCTTTACCTGGGGCTCCCTTTCCATGCAGTTCACTCGTCAGTTTCTGATGCTTTTGGGGAAAACTTGTTTTTTCAGAATACTGAAGCCTGATTGGCTCATAGACATGTGGTTCCCAAATACGGTTCAGCTGCTTTCGGTAACACAATGGCCAATCCCGTTGAGGAGGGACCTCCTTTTTTCCAGACGGGAGGGTCAATTTGGCATCCCTAAACCGAGTTGTGGAGACCCCAATGGCCTCTCGACAGGAGCCTTTACATCTTTCCCGAGAGGTCATGAACGCGATCTCTGAGGCTCAGACACTTACTAGCTGCCTATATGCCCAAAATGGTCTATATTTTCCAGTTGTTGTTCAGAATTAGTCAATATATCTTGCGAGATTGCTTCAATATTTATGGAAATACATGTCTTAATATTTATAACACTTCCATTATTGATTGTGAAGAGAGCCTAGAAATCTAGATGTGTAGTCTATGAACTCTCGGTAGACCTGCGAGCTGGAAAAGCCAAACTCTGGTCAGGCCAATCACAGCGTGTGTAGAGTCGGTGGGCGGGCTTAACATACGGCGGCAGAGTTGGCGCGGTTACGCTTGCTGCTTAAAAACAAAGAAGCTGGCGAACAGCGGTCTTTCGAACCGGCTTTGGCCGTGACTCTGGAAGACTTGTTGTTATTCTTAAGAAGGGAAGATGTGTTCAGACTTTTGCCGACTGGATACGGCGAATGTTTAATCTATCAACTAGCGCCGCTTCACCTTCTTCGTTGCTCTGATTGGTTGTATCGCTGTCCAATTGTGTCCAGAGGGAATATGAAAGATAACCGTTTATCCCGCCCCTCGGATTGAGCCCTGCCAATGGAGAGTTCCCAGACCCAACGTCTTGATTTGGGTCAAGCTTGAAGAAAGTTGTAACCAGTACAACAAAAAGTGTTTATGAAACAAATGGCCTACCCGACCTTTCAAGTCAGAAATATTCACACCTATTTAGTGCCAACCAATTGTTATTAGACAACCCAAGACCGGGTATAAACAGGGCCAGAATGTGTATAATTTAACACATGTAGACTGAATATCTATGATATTACTTACCTTTTTCTTGAACTATCGACCGTTGTTTCTGTACTCTGGATTTTCTGGAACTTGCTCTTGTTTGAATTTCCTCCCACTGTTCATTGACCTCCTTTACTTTTTCCAGGTCGATATCAAAGTGCTTTCCAATATTCTTCTCTACAATTTCTTCGATTTTTTTGAGAAACTCTGTGACTTGGGTTCGGTCATGATGGTTTGAATTACTAAAAATGTGATATTTATTTTCACATTTTTCAATAAGTCGCTTGAGCGCTGACCCTGATTCCTGAATATGCTGCTCTATGTGTTCTCGTTGAAGTAAATCTCCTCTTGTGAAGATTACGAGGGCGTGAGTCCAGACATTCACACCCAGCAGCTCCACATACTCCTCCAAGAACTTCCCATCGGAGTCTGTAAATGCACAATCGGCTCGAATCACAATCCCAACAGCGTGAGGTCCGGGTGAAGTCAGAGACATCCTGCGAACCAGCTGCTGTTTGGAGATGTTTGATAAATCATTCAGACTGAAGGTTTTCCACTTTCCAGAAGTCTCAACCAGACTGACTCTCCTGCCATCAATGAATCCCTCTCTCTTCACATGCTCCTCTGTGGATCCGGTAGCTTCTGTTTCACTAGTTTCCAGGATAGTGTTGATCACTGATGTCTTCCCAGAATGACGTCTTCCAAGCAGCACGCAAATATAAGGTGCCCCGTATTATGCTATTTGAAAGTTTCCGGATTTAGTTTTTGGAGTCTCCAACAACAGGTTTACCTGCATTTAAGGTCAAAAACACTTTGATTTTCTTTATAAAATACATTGCATCACCAAAATGTTCAATGATTCTCAAACGACTCAATGGATGAATCAGTCGCTCAAAATCCCTCCTTTCCACAAGCCTTCTCTGCTCTGATTGGTCAGATGGCCCAGTCTGCTGTGATTGGTCTACTCCGATTAGTCAGATGGCTCAGTCTGCTGTGATTGGTTTGCTCTGATTTGTCAGATGGCTCAGTCTGTTGTGATTGGTCAGATGGCCCAGTCTGTTGTGATTGATTGGTCAGATGGCCCAGTCTGTTGTGATTGATTGGTCAGATGGCCCAGTCTGTTGTGATTGATTGGTCAGATGGCCCAGTCTGTTGTGATTGGTCAGATGGCCCAGTCTGTTGTGATTGATTGGTCAGATGGCCCAGTCTGTTGTGATTGATTGGTCAGATGGCCCAGTCTGTTGTGATTGATTGGTCAGATGGCCCAGTCTGTTGTGATTGGTCTGCTCTGATTGGTCAGATGGCTCACTCTGTTGTGATTGAAGTGTGTCCAAAATCCAAAAATCCATAATAGGGGCACTTTAATGCACATTTCACGAGTGATGTAAACCATAACATAAATGATAAAATCATTCAGATTGGTTAAAGCACTTTTCCCAAATCATCTCAAAGGGCAAAATGTGTCCCAATCAACCCTAATTTACCCTGTTTAACTTTGACAATATGCAAATATACTCACCCGTCTGCTTGTTTGTCTTGATGTTTGGAGATGTTCACAGATGTGTCCAGATATATGTCCAGAAAAACAGGTAGAACAAGACCATAAATGCATTTTATGAAATAAAAAGACACTAAAGAGCACAAAGGAACAGAAATACGCTAATAGCTATAAGAAATTAAAACAGAAGTAATTAAAAAACAGTTGTCTGATATGCATTCCTACCTGTGGCTTTAACTTCCGTCTGATTATCAAACCTCCTAAAGCGTTGGTTTCTGCTGTTTAAAGTCTGGAAGACTGAAAGGTGGGGCAGCATAAATGGTTAGGCTAATGTAGTTTAGCACTTGAGGTGTGACAGTGCCCCCTTTTGGCCACATTAACTAACAGAGGAAATGTATTATTTAAGACAAGGGGTTAACTAAATAAATAGATTTTAAAAAGTGATTATAATATGATTGTGTGTAAAATAAAATAAAAATATATTTATTTATTAATCTAATAAATAGATTAATATAAATAAAAACTGATTAGTATTAAGTATTACATGACATTTTGGAAGTAAGCCCAGTTTGAGTAAAAACAAAACTGTGCAAAACTTTAAATTTGACGTCAGATAAAGATAGAAACTAATGAGATACAGTGCCAGAGATTGGGTGGATTTAGCCCAGCGATTGGGTTGATTTAGCCCAGCGATTGGGTTGTTTTAGCCAAGCGATTGGGATGATTTAGCCCAGCGATTGGGTTGATTTAGCCCAGCGATTGGGTTGATTTAGCACAGCGATTGGGTTGTTTTAGCCCAGCGATTGGGTTGATTTAGCCCAGCGATTGGGTTGATTTAGCCCAGCGATTGGGTTGATTAGCCCAGCGATTGGGTTGATTTAGCCCAGCGATTGGGTTGTTTTAGCCCAGCGATTGGGTTGATTTAGCCCAGCGATTGGGTTGATTTAGCCCAGCGATTGGGTTGATTTAGCCCAGCGATTGGGTTGATTTAGCCCAGCGATTGGGTTGATTTAGCCCAGCGATTGGGTTGATTTAGCCCAGCGATTGGGTTGATTTAGCCCAGCGATTGGGTTGTTTTAGCCCAGCGATTGGGTTGTTTTAGCCCAGCGATTGGGTTGATTTAGCCCAGCGATTGGGTTGTTTTAGCCCAGCGATTGGGTTGATTTAGCCCACCAGTTGAGTTAAATGTTTGCGTATAACAACCCAATTGCTGGGTTTGTCCATTTTCAACCCAATTTGGGCTGTTTTTAACCCAACATTTTTTAGAGTGTAGGCCTAGGGATTACGAACGAAAGAAAGTAATGTTTAACATCACATGATTGAGGATTTGGGAAAATAAACGAGAGGAACAGAGGAACGGGATATTCATGGAATAGATTAGTTAAATTGTGAAAAAAAGCAAAACAGAATATTAATCCGACATATTGTTTAAGTATAATGTATGGGCTTACGCGTACAGGTGTAGAACAAGATCCCGATCCCTATGCATAGGCAGTCCTGATGGGCCTCCCATGTTCCATGTTCAAATATATTCCAGACTTTTCAAGGGCCCTCTCTCCCCTTGGGCCCTGGTAATCAGTACTGGTTTTACCCCCAGTACGACACCCTCTCATTTGACACGAATCCAAATGTTTCAATGGTCGCCATGTAACATTTGGTTGCTAACCTATCATTTTGTAAACAAAGCTCTGTACTTCACTCGTGTCATAGCAACAGGTCCGTAAGCTTTAACCTGCTCTGGAGGCTTATTTCATATAAACAGGATTAGATTATTTTTAAGTGCCGATACTTCAAATCTGTCCCAGCCACTGCTTCTTTATTACAAGAGTTCCTTACTGAACCAGGGGTAATAAATAGATTATTAAAGCATCTCCACTGTCCGGCAGGGAATCTCATGAACAGACAGAGTCCACACATTCATGTACAGTGATTCATTTTAATCAAATTGAAAAATAAATTAAAGAAACAATTATAAATGCAAAAGAATGAAACATTCCGGAATCATAATGCTCAAGGCAGATGGCATGAATGAAGACAGTATAAAACTACGAGTGTGTGTGTGTGAGTGTGTGTGTGTTTCTCTCCAACATGGACACGAAATCACAGCAGCATTCCTGCAGATAAACATGAACCCATCGTTTCTCCTGCTACAAAACACATGGAGTTACACACGGATCTCACACAACATGCCCTACACGTGACCAGCTTAAAAACCTAATCGGTACAGGAAAACACGCCTGGATGGAATGATGGAAGCCGAGGAAGTTCATCTGTACAGCAGAGAGACGGGGGTCATCGGTACAGCGTTCTCAACTAGGTCCTCTACAGGGAGGACCGATGCAGGCCGGACGCTTCTCCATGAACACAAACAGGACACACATGAGAAAGAGGAAACCTGGAGAAAGACCCGCGAAACCCCCAGAATCCTCCGCCCGAGCCGGACAGAGAGGGCGTGTAAAACGGCTAGTTCCTCTTCTTGAGGTTGTTGTTCGATGAGAGTCTCTGTCGCCGCGTCGGCATCAGGGCGCCCAGGGTCACTCTGCTCCTGGCAACTTCAAAAAGTTTGGAAAAGACCTAAAACGAGGGATGAGCGTTAGTACCGCGCGCACACACACACACACACACTGGTGTGATTTATATGAAGAGGTCAGAGGCCACTAGAGGGCAGAGGTCACGTCTCACCTTCCGCGGCGTCCTCTGTGGGAGCGTGAAGTGAGAAGAGAGTGAGACGTTACACACACACACACACACACACACACACACACACGCGTTCGCTAACTGCTGCGTGTTCGGTTCAACATTTCTCTTAACTTTAAGATGAAAAATGACTTAACAAAGTTAAAGCTCTTCAGCATAAATTAATACATGATAACAAATAAATTCAAAATTATTAAAATATATAATAAGATGTATTTAGTGTAAATATATCTAAATAATAAAAATATAGTGCTTAGAAAGTTTACTAGGAAATAAAAGTAAATAAACAAATAATAATAAATAAATAAATAAATGACAATACATGAATAAATATATATTAAGTGCTTGACACCTGCCTTAGAAAGTTTACTAGGGAATAATAAAAGTAAATTAATAAATAATTACAAATAAATTCAAAAATATTAAAATATATAATAAGATATATTTAGTGTAAATATATCTAAATAACAAATATACACTCACCTAAAGCATTATTAGGAGCACAAACTAATACTGTGTTTGACCCCCTCTCGCCTTCAGAACTGCCTTAATTCTACGTGGCATTGATTCGGTGCTGAAAGCATTCTTTAGAAATGTTGGCCCATATTGATAGGATAGCATCTTGCAGTTGATGGAGATTTGTGGGATGCACATCCAGGGCACGAAGCTCCTGCTTCC